>JAOVVI020001176.1:0-12576 GCA_028571085.2 Nepenthes alata | reverse complement strand
GACGGATACCAATCCCCTTCAAGCTAAGCACCCCACGGACGCTACAAAACCTCAAGGAATACCTAATGGATCATTGCCTTTTACAATCCATGATACAATCCTCGAGTAGAGTTTCGACACCCCCATGATTCTTTGAATTCATCAATGAAGCTATCATAAAATTTACCTAAATATGACCGAAAGATCCACTTCATAAAATTCACAAAAAGGCCAATAAACCTATAAACCCAATGGCACTATCAAAATTCGTAATGGCTATATCTTAATTTTGAAAGCTACCATAGGTATAATTTTTTATTATCCACGATTGACAGCACTACAGATACAATCAACCTTGGGGAAGATCAGCCATTGCAATAGATAAATCAATTTACCTAATTCATTCCAACTACCGCCTTATCAACTATTTATCTCCCGGGCAACCAAGTTTTTAATCATCCTCAAGTAAGCTCATCAATTCTTTTTGCTCATCCCAAAGGTTCTAAGGTATCCTATAGCGAACACCTTACCAATACTTCTTCAATTTTATACGGAATCCTTAAATATCGGTATTAATCCCAACACAACCTTGAATTACAAATCAAAAGCTAAATCAACCTCATTTTTTTTCTTCTAAAAAATATCCTCAAATACTGATACAGCCCAAACTTTTTAGTAACCATAAAATGACTTCCAAGTGTAGTCTTATATGCTAACTGAACTTGGCTCATATGCTCATTAACGACTCGTAGGTAAAACGATGCTAATTTTGTCGCCACTCAATCAACTATGCCACCTATTCAAAATTTTACAACTTGATTGCAAGTATCATATCTTACCACGATAATTCATGCTAGCATGGCCACTCACCAACCAAATCATCCTCAATATTATATCAAAACTTAGCACCATAATTAAAATCGAATCAGGCCAACCGATCATATTTACGGACCCAATAAAATGTCGTAGATAATGATACAACTAGTACAAGTCTATGGTCCTCAAATAAATAAATAAACTTAAAAAATGCAAATGAAAATATAAATTATGAATCCATAAATAATACATATATTGAAATGTTAAGATTCGTGAGTCTTACCTTCCACCACGGTAGATGAAACCTCTATACTTGTACCATTATCGCGGAACCTTGATCTAATGTACCGGACTTCTTCACGATCTGACCCATAAAATAAAGTCCACCCTTGATCATGTAGCCAAAAGGCCTCAATTAGAATCATGCTCCCAAGAATTCATCGTAAAGATATTTATCCCTAAAAGTATCCACGATATCTCTTTATCTTCTCGAACATTGGATCACTGTAAACATCATTTCAATTCTCATGACTAAATTTTAATTTTTATGAGATCCGTGCTACCCAAAAATTCAAGCATTTGATCATTATTACTAAATTTATTATAATTGACATCCTTGGATTTGGTAATACCAAAACTTGATTCCAAATTATACTAACCTTGAGCCGTCGATGCCATCTTATTCGCCTGACGTAGCATGATATTTAATTCTCAAGGTATCATTCTTTCACAGCCTTTCTCCTGATTCTCGTCCGGATTAGACCTTCCATGACTCTCAAGTCTTGCCATACACTTAATGAATTTAGATACTCGGCCTCTCTATCACATGGTTGACCACCTCCATGTGTCAACCTTCATCTAGGCGGCATGATCAGCTAATGATATACTTTTTGAAATAAGAACGATACGGGTTAGATTGTAATTTGGCTCGAATATTACCCAGGACACTAAATACTAGGCGGTCAAACATAACTAACATATCCTGATTTAGTCATAGTCTAAGTGAGTTAACTTGCTAAAGACGCGAGCTGAGACATCGCAACTAGATAATCAAGTTTAGTTACCGATTCTGACTTAATTCTAACCTAAGTCATTTAAACTAAGACAACTAGAATTATTCGATCTAACTTAATTGTCCGATGCCTTCATCTACTTATTCAATCTACCTTACTATAACCTAAACTTTCGCATAAGATCCAGATCAAACCTAAGGTATCTTTTTCTCGGATATCAACTGTGACAGAATAACTTTCTTGACCGAAATCTGACATAGTATCGATAAAATAAATATAAAATTTATAAATATCCTATACGTCAAACATAATATGGTCGAAATATGACAACATAGGATTCAAAAGACATAATAAACACGTGGCACCAACATCATAACTCCGAATATGACGTTGGCTCAAACAAGATGCCACTAAGTATCAATACAAATCATAATAATTTACAAAAATATATACATCCATCAACATAATGAAAACTAAACTACAATATACGTCATCATCACATACATAAATTAGTATACAATTCCATCTCAAAATATACAAAATACTCCATGAGAAGGCGTAAAACTACTAAATTAAGTCCACAAAGCTCTTCCTTTAAGATATGCAACCTAACCAACTCCTAAACTCTACTCTACCTTATCAGGCGGAGGCTTGTACTTATCTGAAGGAAGAAAAAATATTCAAGGTGAGTCAAATACTCAACAAATCTAATATAATCAAAGATAATAAATAATATATACAAAATAAAGTAGAAGAGAGATTTATGAGTATAATGAGGATGCGTAAATATAAATTATAATCAAATACACTTCTTAAAATGTATTTATCTTTCCTGATTCACTTGTCTTTATTTAGGTTTTAAAACATGTAAAATTTCTTTACTTTGTGGACCAAGGCTGGTAGGTCTTACCAACTAACGGTGTAAACAAATCTATGAAAGGAATGTATATGTTTCCACACATTCTAAGGCAATAACCACGAATGTCAACTTTAACATCCTGTGACAGACGGTTGCCGATACCTAGGGCCAAAAAATATATAACAAAAATGCTACCCACGTAACCTTAACGTCCCGTAGCAGACAGTGCCTAATACCTAAGCACAAAAAATAAATGACAGATAACAGATGCACCACCAGCGCATCTCCCATGCTCCAGAAGCAGTTCCTCGATTTGCCACAATAATATCTTAAGATATGCCAACGAATACTACCATCTGAAATACAAATCTTTAGTCCAGATTCTTAGTTACTTATTCCTAGGGGAAGATTTTACTAAAATTCTATACAAAAGTTCTCACTCCCTGAAAAATGAATCATAAAACATATCAAATTATAAAGTTCCCTTTAGATACTTTACAAATCTTTCATATTTCTTTGATACGAATACAGATAATCGTTTCTTATGTATTCATGTTTTCACAAGTTTTTAATTATATGTATAAATCAATATAAAGCCTTAAAGATATAAGAAATTCTTACCACAAAGTGCCAGACAAAATTTTAGAGCTTTCGGACAATAAATTCTTTCATATTTATATGCCACATAATTTTCAGAACATATACAAAATAACATATGAAACGTACATATGAATAATTCTCTCAATTTACATCCGATAATGTTTTCAAAACATGTAAAATTGACATATATAAAATATATGCACATAAATGCCAAATAATCAAAATACATACGTCCATGAAGTTGTGATTTTCAAGTTCTAAAACTAAATCATGTACAAACCCTGAATTTTGTGGGTAAAGATGTCAGGACGTAGGTTAGGTTTTTCAAGTGTACAAAATCACATAAAACTACCAAATCGGACACTCAATCGATAAATTAACATGTTCAAGGTATGTATATCCATATTCTAAAGTCAATTTAAGCAAAAATCTCAAAAATAAATAGGTGAAAGTATTCCGGCGCAGGGTTAGGGTTTCCGTGCAAAACTCAGGCAATATCTAAGAAATTGGACAACAAATTTATAAATTTTTGTGCCTAAGTCGTGGGTTTCACAAAATATGTGTATGGTCGGGTATTGGGATAATAATACCCAATGAGGATTGAACGAAAATAAAAAAGAGATAACAAAAAACGTACGGGTACACTTATTTTGACCCGATCTATCACTTCTCTAACTAGTTCAAAATTGGAATTGAACTCGGGGGTCTCGGATTCCTCTTTCTCTTTCTATGCCTTTGGTCCTCTCTCTGTCCTCGTCTTTTTTCTCTTTTTCTTCTTCTCTCCGAAACGCTCGCCCCTGAATCTTATTTCCTTCTTCTTTTTTTGTTTTTCTTTTTTAATTTCAAAACCCAAATCAATACTCGGGCGCACTTCAGGCGCTAGCCCAACTAATCCAAATATCTATCAAAATTTTATAATATTTAATTAATTTTTATCACACATATATTATCCAAAATAATAAATAATTTCAATTAAATTAGATAAAAATTTATAATATTATAAATATAAAATTCTTGATCAAGATGGAATCAAATCCCAATACCATTTCTATCATATCCACACTACATTAGATCTATGCTACTAATAACCATATTGATATCTTTTCTCCTTCTCTATCTCTTCAGCTGCCATTAGGCAGTGGTAGTTGCACAGATCATTTGATAGTGACATGTCCAAAGATTCAGATTATAGTATGGATTAGGGAGCCACTCGATCTTTCATTATGGGCCGAATTGGAGTGAGATTGATTTTTATCTCTACTAATCTAGAACTTTTCCAGCATAAATAATGAACAAGAGGTCAAAGAATTTATAAGACTCACTTTTTGATTTAATCTCTAACACTAAAATGAAAAATCTTTTTAAAAATTTAGAAAATTATAATGAGGATACAAAGAATGCAAAGTTACACGTATGCAGGAGATGTGAGAGGAAGTCTGGGCTCTTGTATACGCTCAGTAAAGGAGTAGCTTGGTGAGATTTATGACTGGGTTCTTATATGCTGTACTCAATGAGTGGCTCACTAGAGTTTACTCGACAGAGGGTGGCTCGAAAAGGGAGGAAGGCACTCAACAGAAGTGACTCACTGAGGATATACTCAATGACAAGCAGGCTTTTTGAGGAGGAGAAAGAGCTACATTGGGGAAGGGAAAGCTTGGTTTTCTCTGAGCTCTTGTATCCTGCTAAGGTTTGATCGATCCTTTATGTCTTTGAGAGTCCTCTCCTCTTGCGATAGCGAGGAGTATTTGTAATGCTTCGTAGGGTAAGCTCAGGTACTAAGGCTTCTAACAGGTGTCCCGTCAGGATTAATCAACCGTTGGGGCATTGACGAGAGCCTCTGATTTTAGATGTCATCTTATGGCGCTGACGTGACCGCAACTAATGGCGGCCAACAAGGGCTAGGTTGTTTCTTGCGTGGATTGACGAGACTGTCATTGGTTGGCAAGTACGGTGGTTCCCCATGGTCGATCGCTTCCACTATTTTTTTGGAACCTACCGCACCGACGTCCCTTGTATTATCAGACTGCTAGAGTTGTGGTGGACGGTGGACTTTGGTAGTAATTGGCTCAGTCACAAAGATTGTCTGCTGATCTTATCCCATCATTCCCCCTGGGGCCTGCTCATAATAGATGGACTAGTTGGACGGTCTCCACCTTACTACTTGTTGGACTTTGTTGGCAAGTAGGTTGGATGTTGGATCAACATGTATCGTGACTAGACCCATCAGATAGTGATACATTTATTTATTTATTTATTGATACATCTTATTTTATTTAATTAGTAATAAAAAAAAAATTTCTCCCATCCTTGCAGTATCAATCTTCCCCTACTCACCCTTATTAACTCTTCTTCTTCTTTTTTGGGTGCAAAATGAGGCCTTGAATGAACAACTCTATATTTAATATTGTTAAAATTATTTTAAAAAAAGAGAAATAAAGATTACTGAAATTTTATATATATTAAATTGTATAATAGTCAATCCTTTTTATAGGCAAATGAATGGGTCTAAATAAGAAAAATTATGATGATGATAATTACATAAAGTGTTTAAATTAAAGATATCAATCATTTAATTAAAAATTTATATAATTTTAGTATACATAAGTTGCCTAAATTAAGAAATAGTAATCTTTTAATTTAGAAATGATAAAATATCATAATTATATTGTTAATATCTAGATTAATGTATCAACCAAGTGGGTGAACTTTTCTGAAAGCGTTGGCTAACTAATCAACAGAAGATACTGAGAGAAGGCAAGAGGGTGCCGGCCATGAGGTGATGATGTATAAATTGATAATTAATCTCAACGTGTTGGGTATATTAAAGAAAGACATTATTATGGGCAATTTATGTAGTATTCTGATTGTTGTAATAGAGGAGTGTACCATGGGATTGAGGAACACTAATATCTTATGAAAGCCAATAAAGTTATAAAACGTTCTGATATAATATCAATAAGAACACAATATTCAGTCTTAATACTTGAACGAGTAATGACTATATGCTTTTCACTACACTATGTGATGAAATGTCCCCTGATAGATGTTCATGTTTATGTTTAATGTTTGTAAGGATGTTCCTCTTTATCAAGATGTTCATATAGAGTTTGGTGTAAAATTATAGGAGATAGAATTCAATTCATAGTATAGATGGCAATAAGTAGAGAGGAGAAGAGCACAAGTAATATTAAGAATATGATAATACTTTACGTTTAACATAACCATTTATTGAAAAGTATAAAGATTTGAGTGATGAGATCTAGTACTTATTTGTTAAAATTAATTCAGAAAAGAAGTAGATATATATTTTAAAGTATTGTCAAAATAAAAGATTTTGATTATGTGATTGAATTGATTTTTTCATCTCGATTGAAAGTTATAAAATGCGTTCAGAAACTCAAAGTGATCATGGAGTCGATGGAGTATATATAACAAGATTATGCATTGATAAATATAATAAAATAGTGACATTGTCGTTCAATAAAATAGGAGCATGACCCTAAATATTGGAGTAAACCAAATCAAAGGATGCAACAACCAAAGAATAATTTTTATTAAAATATACGGCTAGTTTTTGCTTAAATGACAAGACACGTAATTAAAAGAATCAAAAGTAATCTTTCCAAAATGACTATTAGTGGCTAATGCATGAATACAAGGTAACGATGATTAATTAAGTTATTTATATTAAAGACTACAAGAGACAGAAGTAACAAACAAATGTGAAAGATATAGAGATATGAGTTCAAAAAGGCAACCAATTTTACATATGATCCCAATGAAATTTTCTATTTTCTTATCCCAAATATTACAATCTTTATGTAAAAATGTTAAGCTAAGATCATATTGATAAGTTTATCAATAAATATGAGATTTAGAGATAAGTTTAGAATATAATAAGTGTCAAAATTATAAATATCATAAGTGGATACATGCCCAACATGATCGATGGACTGATGAGAACCATCAGACTCTATATACCTAGGATGTTAGTTAGAGATGTCATATACAACATTAAGAAGGAATGAGATGTTACATAATTATGGTAGTTAGCTTAGAGAAATGGGGATAAAAATGTACCTAAAGAAATGGTTAATATAATAGAGGTACGAGACAGAATTTGGGATACAATTACCTCAATATTAGATGTTGTAAGAAAGGAGGCTGTAGAGGACGACATAGAACCAATAAATATGTAGATGCGACAGCCATAAAAGGAGATTGACCTACTTTTAAATAATAAAAAATGATGGACGAGATATTGGAAGACATTAAAATATAATAAAAAAGTCACGAGAGGATGCCAAAAAATTCAACAAAAAGTCAATGAAAAATCTTTAAAAAATTATTAGTATATATAAAAAATGTAGTGAAAGATCCTCAGAAAGAGTGTTGAAAACTACCAAAAAGGTATAAAAAAAGTCACAAAAAATGGCACTAGTAATCATCGATTGGCATTAGTCAACAATTGACAGCTGTGGTGTCGAGGTATTGTTTCAGGCGATGGGGTTGAGAGTTTCTGTTTGGAGTTGATGTGTGATTGAACAGCGGAGAAGAAAGCAAGGGGAGAAAAAAGAAAACATTCCTAAGGAAACAACGGAGATGAGAGGTTGCAAGGGGAACGAGTCTTGCCCCCGGTTACACATAAAAAAGAAAGGAGTTTTCGTCGATCTCGAGGTGACAGACTTCTAGCGTGATCATTCTTCCTTCCTCTCCCAAGCCATGCCTAGTCAAGCACCACCAACGAAACCAAGTTTTTTGCCAGCATCGCACGACAACTGTCATTGATGGCATCGTCAATGGCCAGGACAGTAAGGAATTACAAGAGATAAGAGAAAAGTACAGCGAGGAACAAGCCGTGGAGGAAGCTCAGAGGGCATGCCATTATTCCACTCTCTCAAGATATCCCATTCTCCTCTTCTTACTCGAACTGGTGTTTGAAAAGGCCTCATGCTAACTCTAAAGCCTCACACTGTAAGATCGGTGGAGTCAACTCGAAGAGCCGAGCACAAAGGACCACTCCGCTCAGAGATAGAAAGGAAAGTATACGGAGTTCCCACACACATTGTCATTGCCTAAGCCTTATCCTTGCCTCCGGTCAGCCACCCTCACACATGATGTTCTTCCCCTTAGCGGTCATTCCTACCCAAAAGTCCTCCATCTCACTTCTAAGCTAATCATCAATCGGGCATACTTCTAAGCCACACTCAGCCGAGTACATTACTAAGACGCCTCTTAATTGGGTGAACCTTTAACTCGTTCTTCAATTGAGTGCATTCACACTCAGTCCCTCATTACATATACCCACGCATTCTCTTCCATCTTCGTTACATCTTTCCATTTTGTAAAAAAGATTTCTGACTTAGGCGTTGAAGGATAAATCAAATTACAAGTCTCGTCAATATTCTGAACTATTGTTTATGAGTTGTAATGTGGAGGTTCTAAGTTAACCGAGACGGATATCGAATCCGCTCCAATTTGACCCCCAGCGAAAGATAGAGTTTCTCTTTAATCCGCATAACAACCCAAAAATCAATGTGTAACACAATTAAAAATAAGAGGTGAGAGAATTAACGAGACTAACTCCCTAGTATATCCTCCGACACTCAAATTAAAATTCTTTCTTAATAGAATTTAAAGATGCAAGAAGAATAAAAAATTTTGGGTGAAAAATATTTAGTATAGGAATTTTATATTTTAATGCATCTTGCTGTGAAATGTCTTGTGAGTTATACACTCGACTAAGAGTAGCTTATTAGGTTTCATATGAAATTGAGATTATTATGCATGTAAGATGCCTTTTTTAACCGAGAATCTTCTTCTTGCTTTGTGGGGTAATGATAGACTATTGATAATGTTGATGAGTGATTTCAACATCCTCCATAACCCGTGAAACGGTCGTTGATAAAACTAGTCGACTCACTCCTATCTGCTCCAACCGGTTACGGCCTATTTTTCCAATAAGTTGGCCCTGTCAACCGTTACCGATTTACTCTTTTCTGCTCTAACCAGTTACGACCAATTTTTCCAATGAGCTGTTATCTAATGGGCCCCTATCCCGGCCATCTCGTTTTGGGTCCTTTTCTTGAGACGACCCATTTCAAGTTGCGACGTGGAGTGGACTTATATTCTATTTGTGGGCCCTGTTTGATTTATCCCATTAATAGCAATTCCCATCACTAGCCCACATGCTGAAATGTTTAAATTTTCTACCACCAACAAATTAATTGATGGGGCCTATTTCTCATCTGTATCTTTGACGAGAGGATAGTCTTAATTGCATTGACGACCTCACGGCCCAAGCGGCCACAGGAGACAAGGCCTAAGTATGACCAAAGGGCTGACCAAGTTGTAGGGCGACAAGTAGCCCCTTGAGCAAGAAAATGCCCTATAAAACATTTACAGACACCCGACAACCAAAGGCCTAATTCGTCATTCCACCCGGATCAATCCTCATCCATAACAAGTTCTCGAGACCTCGATATATATATATAATAATATAATAATAATAGTTATTATAAAGAAAAGGGGGCTTGGGTGGCACAATAGAGAAGGTAAAAAGAAGATTGGGAGGAAGATGAAAGAGAAGAGAGAGAAGACGGTGCGAGGAGCGGTAGCAACTGCCTTCGTTGGAGAAGGCGACACTGAGATATTGGAAGCCGAAGAAGCCCTCTCTGTGTTTCCCCCTACGATTTGCGCTATGGTGTGAAAGGAAGGGAGAAAATCGTGAGCCATAATGGGCAACCATTGCCATCGCCACCGGAGGAGAAGTCAAAAATTGAGGCAAGTCAATCGTTCTTTTGTTTCTGTGGATGTTGACTTTGTATTTGCATATATCAATCTTGAGGCAATCAGTTAAAGTTTTGGCAGATTGCTGAATGAGGCGCGGTGGAGAAAAAAGAGAGCGACCGATGGCGCTTGCATGCATTGCCATTGCCGTCGTAGTGTGGCTATCGCCATTGCTAGTGCTATCGTCCATGCCGGGACCGCCCTCCACTGGCCCTGATCATCGTTGTCTTTGTCCGGTCACAGCCCAGCCCAGTTCTACAATCTAGTCCGGCATCCAATCTGACTGTCAGTTTGACTAATCAAGCACCCTACCGGTTTGACTAATCAATCATCCAGCCGGTTTGACAAATCAAGCATCTAGTCCATAATCCAATATGATACCCAAAATCTTCCAGTCCAACGCTAGAATTGAAGCCCAGCCCTGCCGCAACTAATTCGGCTCCCAGGATCAAGCATCCAGTCCGACCGCAGCCTAGTCTAGCAACCATAATCGGCCAATCTGGCCATAGCCAATCCAGTCTATCCTCGACCCAATTCATTGGAGAACTCCCATCCAGTGAGAGTCGTTAAGTAGAAGAATCGATCTTTTTATCCTTTAGTTGAGTTGGGATTTCCCCCACTCAACACGAACTCAGGACGATGGGAGATCGAGATCCAGTCTACTCCTTGATGAAATTTAAAAATTACTTTTATGGCCTTGGTGTCTAACACCAGGGCATAAATATGATAAAAAATACAGATAGAAACTAAATATCGAACAATGTTGGGTTGTAGTCCTACAACCAGAATTTGCAGAGCCGTCATGATTTTGTACGACTCTGACGCCATTGGATATCAAAGGCCACCTTTAAGATGAGTCTCGTATATAGTGACATATCCCTCTAGTGGGGAATAAGTTCTGTCACCCACTCCAGACAAAATAATATACCAATAAGGTCAAAATCTTATACCGAGTATGAAGGTAGTCGACATCAGCCGATATGAGAACCGACTAAAAGTTGCTAACTCCGTGAGCCATTAGAGAAAATTTGAAAGTTTAAAAAGATGAAGAAAATGAAAGGGAGCCAAAGAGAGCAAAGAGTAGAAGGGTTTCAGAGAAGTGTTGGAGTGAAAGATTTCAAATTATTTAAAGTAAAATCTTTGAGTCAAAACAGCGCCGTAAGGGAAAAATTTAAAATGACACGCTTCATTGTGACAGCGATACATATAAACACTCTGTAGGCTATGTAACATGTCAATCGTCTAAAATCAGTAACGATGACTGGTATAATTTTGAGAATAGTATGGAATTCAAAGAAGCTCACATTTAATACTTTTACTAGCGATACAAATAAAATTTGTTGGATTAGGAGTCATCATCCGGATATTCAATGAAACTCGTTGGATTGGGAGTCCTTGTCCAACCAGCCAACGAAGTCCTTCGAACTAAGAGCAACGGTTCGGACAACTAACTATCATTGGATATCATACCGAAAGGCTAAATTTTAAATTTTTCGGTATGAGAGGTTAGTGATGGGTATAATTACTAATGGTCCAAGAAGAAGGTCCACCAAAAGGGTTAGCCCATAATAGAATAGAGACCTAATCGGCTCATATAGCGCAAAGTTGGTATGTGAGCCCGTCGATCCTATCTAGGCAATTTACCTCTTAAATGAAGACGAGATTGACTCCAACCGATCGAAACAGATAGGTCGAATCTTTTATCTGATTCAACGGACTCGATTATTAGTTAGAAACCGTCAGTCAAACGACATCTTTTTATCTATCCGGACGATTTTTTAAACGGTTAAAAGAAAAGGTCAACCGTCTCTTATTTCTATATAAACTCCTCAGTCCCAACAGGAGAGGAGGACGATGCTAAACATAAGAAAGGCTAATAGAAGACAATCTTAAAAGTCTTCAAGCACATTCCCCATCTCAATTATTAAGATGCTTTCTAATAATCGCACATTATAAAATTATCTTTACAAATATTTTTATTTTATATACTCTCTTTTCTTTTCTTAAAAAAAGATCATTAAATTAAATGTCGGAAGATATTTTAGATAGTGAAACCCGTCAACCCTCTGACCGAACATTTAATATATTACACAAAATTTAGATTAAAAACATACAAAGATTAAATCTACGATAAATTTATCAAATAATTCTTAACTCATTAATTTATATAATAATTTAAATTTAAAAATATATTAAATTATATCTTTTTTTTTTATTATCAATTCTTCGAATTCGTAACCTTTCACCATCAAACTTAATAAATTGACAGACAGGGGCATCATTTTATATGACAGAATAGGACACTTCGTTCAACCCATTTACGGCCTGACCTGTGCCTGTTATTCGTAAATTGATGGCTGCTGTGATTTGCAGTACGTACTACAAGTTCAGATTCGACGAGTTTGCATTCACTTTCACCCGAAAAAGCAGACACGGCTCTCAAGGCGGTCCGAACCCACCCTGCGACGGTCAGTCTATTGAATTAATGTGGTGTACGTTGGGGCCATCTTCCCCTTCGTT
>JAOVVI020001175.1:0-25736 GCA_028571085.2 Nepenthes alata | reverse complement strand
CCCCTCGCCAATGATATCCCAGATATCATTCTCTACGATGGTCACTAGGTTATAAGCATCCATTCTCAATATCAACGACGTCAATCCTCTGGAATGGAATCAGTATTGGAAAAGTATAGACTACTTTACGGTCCCACGGACTCCTATTCGTCCGGTTACCATAAAGTCTTCGCACACTCTCATTTACTTATCCGTAGAGTGCCAATAAAATATACACACACCACTAAGATTAACGCGAAGAATAATTTATCGGGTTTCATCAATGAGATATAGGAATCATCACGTAACTAATTAATATTATTTCAGGCGTGCCAACATACTTGCATAATTCCATATAAATATTTTCTACCATCAATATATCAATATGCTTATAAATACACATATAAACGTTCCATTCAGTATATATATATGTTTATATATATATATATATATGTATGTATTTTTATACATATACGCCCACATACATATATACCTATTTATTTATTTATATATATACACGTATATACCCACACATATATGCCATCACATACCTACATACATACATACACATATAGATCCATACACATCCTGTCAACACCACACACTGCAACCCACACACCCACTGCCCAATCTGCTGCCCCTTCACCCACACACATCCTCAACCAATGTTCAGCCCACGGCCCAAACCTGCTTCACGCAACTTCTGCTACCCTCCACACACACACTCAACCAAAACCCAGCCCACGTTTTGGTGCCCTTCACCCACACACACACACTCACCAGACAGCATGCACACATAGCCTTCACGTAGTTGCCTCTGCTGCACTCCACACACAAACAACTCACGCAGAGCTTCGCACGCACACAAGCACTCAGCACGCAGCACACACACGAAACACAAGCATACACCCAACCCCCCAATTCCTTCAAATTACCGACGCTCACAGAACACACCTACACTACTTCACATCAACACACACACGGCTGTACTCACCCCTTATGTACCAATAGCAGCTCAACTGTTACACATATACACACACTCAATACACACAACAATTAACCTCAAATTGGACAAGTCCTTCACCCACCCATTGCACGGCCAGAACAGAACACGATGGCCCTATTTTTCCCCATTCCCTCATTTTTTCGTAATTTTGGAACGATGACACCAATGCTCCACATGAATCAATAATCAACATTTAAAGATGAAGAATGAAAATGTTTACTTGCTACCTAAGGGGTCGAAGCCCTCTTACTGCCTTCGGGTCATTGAACCCGGCTAAAAAACGGTAAACAGAGGCGATGCCAAAATTTACAACATTCTGGGGTACAACGCTCGAAATCGACTCTTCTTGACTCCATTAGATGATTCCCGAAGCCCCAATCCATCATTAATCCTAAAGGCGTCCGTTGTTCTTCACGAGCCGAATGTATGCATTCGGTTTCCCCCAAAATTACAACCCTCAATTTCACCATTTACCAACCAAATCGGTTATAAAATCAAAGGATTGGGCATTAACAATAATAAAGGAAGGATAAATTTTGTGATGGAGGATTACTTGCCTCATGGTGGTGGTCAACGACGATATTAGGAATAAAGATCATACCTGCTTTAATTCGACATCCCGAGAAAGGCTAAGTGACTTCCTAATCCATATAGCAACTCAGATTTAGAATAAATCAAATTTCATAAAAAATTAAAAAATTAAAATTTATTTTAAATTTGATAATTTAAAAGTTTTTTGATGACACATATATTTTGTCATAGAGCTCAGAATTAGTTAATTTCACTCAATATTTTTTTATTACTAAAACTAAATTTATGAACATAAACAAAAAATTAAAAATTTTGTTGGATATTTATCCCAAACAAAATCTTACCTTTATTCAGTGGTAAATGCCAAATGAAAGAATAATAAATAGTCGATGATATTTTTCTGACAATATTAAAATATTTACGAATTTATATAATAAATAAAACATTATATTTATTCAGAATAAATTTTTAAAATTTAAAAAAATTAAATATTTAGCTGCATTTATAATAGTAAATTATATTTTGAAAACAAAATTTGTTCACTTTTTTTCTTTTTATTAAATATTATTATAAATACATATTTAAATATTTTTCAAATTGATTATATTTTGGTTACACGAGACATATGTGATATAAAAATCTTTTGAAGTAGACATATTATAATTTTGAAAATTGTGTTAGATATTGTATACAAATTACTAAATAATCTCGATATAATTAATTTGATAGAAAAATGTCAAAAATAAATTATGAAACAAAATAATAAAAAATAGAGGAATACAATTTTTTTGAATATATATATATATATATATTTCAAAGTTAATAATAAAATACAATAATAATACAAATTAGAGAAATAAAATAGTTTTGGAATATGTCTATTTAAAAAAAAAATTTGGGTAAAAAAAAAAAAATTCTGAACTACTCTAACTCACTGTGGCATTGGGTGATGACGAAGAGACGACAAACGTATAAAGCGATGACAACTGGAACGCCCGGTGTCCCACCGCTACTGTTTCCGGCCGTCAGCTTAACTCCATCCATCCCCATGAATGTTTTTCACCCGTCTGCGTAAAAATCAAACAGAGAAAGTTCTTTGTTCATGTAACTTGAAAAAATTGGCAGAATTTGAGGTAGCAGATTTTCAGTCGTTTCTCATTTTGAAGTAGTAAAAGTCGATGGCTGATTCGAGAGCCAACACTAATGGGCTTATCGGTGAGGATCCAACAGTTTCTTTCGAACAGGAAGCTACTTCAAGCCTGGTATATTCATCATTTTTTTTCTTAGCAGTAATTTGATACAGCACGCTGGGTTTTTAATTATTTGGATTGGATAATATTGGAGTTTATGGAAGGAATATGCATACGCATATTCTGCAAGGTTTTCATGCTTAAATTTAGTTTAAGATGTTAATTCTGGTGGGTTTGTGCGTCGTATATGATTTATTCTGCTTTCTGCCTTTTTGTGGTTGGAGTATTTCTCAAACTAGGGCATGCTGAGTGTTAGTTACTGAAGAAACACTGTCTGATTGAGTTACTGTTGGGCTGGGTTACTATTATTATGTGAATCGCATGACGCTTTGTACGCTTTATATATACAATTATTTTCTTCCCTTTCTTGGATGATGATGGTTCTGTCGCGTGGAGGCCGCTCGAGCAGTAGATTGGTACAGCATATATACGCCCGATATGCCAGGAATTTGGCTGTTTCCGTGGTTGCTAGGAGCCTCGAAGATTCGGAAACTTGGAGGCATGGTGCCTCGGACCTTTAGCTTTCTCCTGGAGCTCGGTTTTTTGGGAGCTCGGCTTTTCTCGAGGAGCTTGGTCTTTTGGAGTTTGGCTTCTCTGGGCCTTAGGTTGTCAAATCCGAGACTTTTGCGACTCTACGATTAACAACCGAGGCTTAATATCTCATCTCTTTGGCAGTAGATGGCCCGCAAGCCCTCCCTTGAGCGAGGGTTTTCTTACTCGTGTGTAAATCGATATGCAAGGGCTAGGGCAAAAGGGGTTGACAACATTCAACAACAAGTACAGCAGAGAGAAGCACACGATCGAGAAAGGGAGAAGGAAAAAAGAGGAAGGGTTGGTGGTGGATTTGAATAAACGATTGTTGCGTATCGATTTCAGCTATTCTTTGGGTGATCTTCTAGCTTCTAGTTTCGCTCTCTCTTTGTGCAAATCTCGAGTTGCAGAAGTAGTTGCAGTTAGGGTTGTCGGCCCAAGTTTAACTTGTGTATTGGAGTGTTTGTGTTCTCGTTGTTGTGAGCATTGTGTGTCCTGTTCAGTGAGGTTTAGGTTTGAGTTACTGTGACCATTTTAGGGAAGCATCTTTTCAGATGCTTAATGTTTTCCCCTTAGTTAAAAAGACTATTTCACAAAAATAATTACTGTGCCCGTTGCGTGTGTGGATTAAATGCTATTTGTCTGTGGTCGGTGGTATTTTCCCATTTTTGTGTCTTCCCAATAGTTACCTCCGTTCTAATTATGATAATGACTTCTGTTGTTGCTAGGTAGTTCGAAAGGGGGGTTGACCGTACAACCTTTTTGATCAGGGCCTTTAACCTTAACCAGCTGGGAGGTTTACTTGGCCATTTACGACTTTATTTTTCTTTCTTTAGCGGTACATGAAGTGCCAAACCTAATTATTATCGTAAGTTCTTGGCTCAAACACCTAGGACGTTGAAGTGAAAATCTGAAACCAATGAAATTCTTAGTTGCTGTGCTGCAGCTGTATGGCGGCGTGCTGTAGCTGTATCATGATTGAACTGAGAAGTTGGGTTGTGTTGTTGTTCTGATGTAGCTGTGCTGTGTTGTACTGAGAAGATGGGATAATGTTCCATAACACAGCACAATACTTGTGCCATGGTGAATAATAACAACGTTTGAGAACTCAAATTTGGTCTACTTCCAAAATTTTTTAAATGAGCACCAAAAGTGAAGTTGGAAAAGCTATCCTTCCCATTATACCAACTTTGGGCAATAGCAACTTTTGCCAGCTGTAAGCAAAACTTAATAACCAAACATCATCCTTCCTACTTAAAGGAAAAGTTGAAGCAATTCTGTGAAAAAATGGGGCTATCAAATAAAGTCATAGGATAGGAATGCTCCTTGTAAATGAATACAACCTATTTTTGAGCTTTTGGGCATTCGTAAGTGTATGGACCGATCAAAATATGGTACTTTCAAATGGAGAGTGAAATTGTGAGATAAGAGTGGTAAAAAGATTGCCAGAATGAAAATCTCAAGGTGCAAGTGGTACCACCCATTTAATGTGCATATATCGAGGGACAACTTCAAATTTCACTTTTAGATAAAAGTGCGCTATCGTTTCCTCCAAGATACTATAGAGGATTCTGGTTGTCTTAACACTGTATTTGACTTGGTGTGATTAGGTTAAAATGTTTTGGAAAACTTTTTTTAATAATCTATTTGCACCAGTGGTTTGCTGACTCAGTGGGCTTGGGTTAAAATTTTTCAAAAGATCTATTTTTACAATCATATTTTCGCAGCAGTGTGTTTCTACATACTTCGTGCTTCCAAGTACCATAGGGCCCCTGAGTGAGGGAATATGTTCAAGAATAAAATGCACTGGCCCCTCTATAAGAGCCTGACCTCGTTGCTTTTTTGAGATGAACTTTTGGGAATTTTCGCCATCCATAAGTGGCAGAGCCCCATAAAAGGAAAGGAAAAGTATCCCACGAGTATTCTTGTCATGCTTTCTTTGCCTCTTTTTCTAGTTGGCACATCATGGATGAAATATTCTCTTTGTTTACAATCTTTACTAGTAACTTCCTACCCATTTTTCATGAAATTGGCTTACTTTGGTCACCTGTTTTGTGGTTTGCACCCTTGAGTTTTGAGTGTTAAGGACTAACGGCTTACAAGACTCGTTTGTTTGGCATAACTTATTGACCAAATTGGGCCCATCATTCATTCCTTACAAGACCTATTTGATTGACATAACCTTTTTGACCAAAATTGATGTGTTGTTACTGTGTACTTCATGTTATCCTTTACATTTTCCTTCTACTTCACCTGCGGCTTACTGTTTCTTAGGAAATTTGACTTTGTGCTTTGTGGTTCTCTAATTTCTATCTCAATTTAGGATCCAATGGGAAAGGAAGGTATGTCTACAGAGTGGACTGATGAGAAGCATAATTTGTTTCTCAGCTCTATGGAAGCTTCATTTGTAGACCAATTATATAACTCTATGGATTTGCTTGGTTGGCGCCGGCGAAAAGAACATCATTCGGCTGTGAGATGCACCAAGCCATTTGTTTTTCAGCTACCTCATATTCACATAATCTCCCCATTTAGTTTTTATCGGTAGCTATTTGTGTTTCCTAACAACAATGTTTTTTTCCTTCAAGCGGTTTAAAGTCCACCAACATGGTTCCTGGTGGAGAACCAATTTCAAGAGAGTTGAGCCACCGCGTGAAGAAGCTGATGGGTGTCATCATATGCTTTTGGCAAATACATGGATCAGGCATTTCAGAGCCAGATGCAGACAAGATGTACCATTTGCAACAAATGAAAATAACATTGCCTCTGTAAGTCGGCTGGTAAACTGTGAGGGAGAGAAAGAATTGGCATGTGGATCGGCAAACTACTTAAAGCAGTTTACCACTTGTTCACAGCATGAAGATCAATTAAACAGTAATGAAGGTAGCTCCATGCTATTTGTGCTGTCATCTTCAACTTCATTTCTGTTCTGTCACAGCATTTTTCAATTTCCCTCCTCAGTTGTTTTGGCATAATATTCTGTTACACATACTTTTTTTTGCGTGTCAGTCATGCTGTTGATACAAGTTTATTAGGCACCACCCTTTTTAAAAATTTTTGGGAGGGAGTTACTAGTTTTAAAATTTCTGGTGCTGATGCCAAAATCTTTGAGGAAATGAACCTGATGGGTACGTCAGTAATGGGTTGCCCCAACAAGAAGGAACGACCTAGATCCACAACGGCCCATTTGCGCTTGGACGGTTGACGCTTACCATTAACCGGACGAAAGGCTAAATGAACCAAAAAAAGCCCATGAACAGGACGGACGACTTGCTCCTGAGACCGTCAACGTTTCCGTTGACTGGAAGCGAGACCAGTGGACCGCCTGAAGGCCAAGCCTCAAGTGGGCCAAGCCCAGTTTGGCCCAATCGATCGTCCGCAACCAGCAACGATCATTTTTCCTGATTTCGCGCTCTCCACAGAAGGCAATCTCAATTGCAACGGTCATCAGCAGATTCAACGCACATCCCTGAAGGAAAGCACCAGAATCCTCCTATCTGCAGTAAACCCTAACGGTTACAGAACGCAGAAGGAGAGCAATCAAGGTAACGACCGTTATTGCCATAAAAGCTTCATGCCAGAAAAGGTAGCGAGCCCAACAGAGTGCGGGAATCGAGCCTTTCTGCACAATGAAGGCCGCCTAGTACAACGACTATAAAAGGCCATGGAGCCCTCACTCTAAGGCATGCTCTCGTTTGCCCACAAAAGCTCTCTATAGAAAAGCTCACATACTTTCAGACTGTGAGTGCTCTCTCTCTTTCTCTTTTTTCCACTACGTTCCCAGCAAACACAGTGTTTAAAGGCAACGCTTCTCATGAGCCAACCAAGCCTCTCTCAACGAGAGTACTCACCCATCTCAAACACTCACTACATTTCCTTATATTCTTTACTCTCACCTTCTTAATTTGAAGGCTATTTGCTGACTTGAGCGTCGGAATGTTTTCGGTGGGATAACCTCCCGCCGTTACCTGATCTCTTGTTCATCGTTGTGGTGTGCAGATCCAAACTCAATGGACGGAGCTAGACTCAGACAACCGACTTGACCTGAATTTGTTCAAAGCTTGGATCCAGGACGCATCATTGCGCCGTCTGTGGGAAGCTTACAAAAGCCAACCACTTTTCTCTACTACTCTTCTCATCATCACTTTCCATCAGTCAGAATGTTGAACACAATGACGCAAGCCAGCGAGCCTGCTAGAAACGTGACCTCACCTAACCAGGGCCATGCTGTTGGTAGCCGGTCAATGGGGTGGTCAATGGTGTGCCAGCTCTATTCTTCCAGAATTTGGCAGAGAACATGAGCAACATAAACAGAATGCTCCAAATGCTCTGCTCCCACTAGGAAAACGCGCAGCAGGGGGTTCCGCCTGCAACAGTCCCTGCTCCGGCCTCCAGGAGGGGAGACTAGAAGAAAAATAAACCCTCTAAGAAGGCTAGGAGGCCGGGCAACACTCAGACTCCGGAGGCCTCACACGCCTAGAGCCGTTCAAGGCTCGAAGAACGTTTGGGCAGCAGGATTCCGGAGGAAGTCCAGAACGAAGGAATCCCAAATATTTTCGGGTAGACGTCTCCCCTCAGTCTCACGAGGGAGCCTCTAGGATCATTAGATCCGCTGGTGCCAGTAGCAGGCCGACTACTCGCCATGTCAGATAAAGGACGGAGTTGAGAACCTACCTCAACTCCAAAAGAACTGGTGACGCCATCCCTACAGATTCGAGGGTGGAGAAGATCCTGAAACGTGTGCTCAAGGATGACGAACACGCCATGGATCTGGACAGATCTCCCTTCACGACACAGATCTTGAACCGTCCCATGCTAGCTAAGTTTTAGATGCCAACTCTTGACTCTTACGATGGGAACACTGATCCTATAGATCACCTTAATTATTTTCGTGCCCACCTGAGTCTACAAGGATTTGAGGATGCAGCCATGTGCCGCTACTTCCCTCTTACACTGAAGAGAGACGCCCGCATCTAGTTTCATCGTCTCCCATCAGATTCGATCCGGAGCTTCCGAGAGCTCTTTGATCTCTTCTTGGCCTAATATGTCTCTAGCTATCGAGAAGAGAAGCAACCTTGGCATCTCTCCCACATCAAGCAGAAGCAGGGAGAGAATCCGCGGAAGTTCCTGGACCGCTTCGTGACAAAGGTGAGAAGAATCCCCAAGCTCACAGAAGAGATAAAATTTGGCAGTTTCATCTCTACCGTAACACATGGGGACTTCTTTAGGCACCTAGCGCATAAGAATCCGCAAACCTTCCGGGAGGCGGAATCTATCACTAGGGCTTACACCGCAGCGGAAGAGGTGAACAAGGCTAAACGTCTCTAGTAGACCAAACAACGTCACCTTTCCCAACTGTGGGAAAAAGGAAGCACAGCGGCGGCGATCACTCCCATCAGAAGCAGCACAGGACCGAAGCATCAGAACAGGGGGACTATGGGCCGATCAACCTGACGCCCCTGACCGATACGTCCTCATGCAGATCCGTGTGGAGAAGTTCCTTAAGTGGCCAAAACTACTTAAAAAAGCGGATGGAGGAAATTCAACCAAGTACTGCGATTTTCATCGATCTCTCGGACACTCCACGGAAGACTGCAAGACGCTTCAGCAGGAGATCAAGGAGCTCATTCGGAGGGGCCACCGCACTAGGTTCGTCAGGAACCCTAGGCAAAGCTGTGGAGCCTCAGGCGGGGAAGGACCAGAGCCTTCCCCACCGTGGAACTGGGTTGCGGCCGGAGTGGTAATATGATCACAACCTGATCAGCCAAGACCCCGGCGAATCGGAAAGAACAGCAGGCTGGGCGGAAGAAACAACTCACAGAAGACAACGCTATTAGCTTTAGCGATAATGACCTGAGCCATGTAATCTCCCCCCATGTAGATCCCCTTATTTTATCCGTGTTCGTTTCAGATGGTAGCGTCGACTACCAACTTAAATGAGTTTTCATTGATAATGAAAGTTCCCGTGATTTGCTTTATCTCGATGCGTTTTTTAAACTTGATTTAAAAAACAATCAGTTGAAACCTACCGAAGGCCCACTCTATGGCCTTAACAATGAACCAGTGGCTGTCCAAGGAATGATCCAGCTGGAGGTCACCCTAGGCACATACTCGAGAACGGCGAGTTGTACACTCACCTTCTTGGTCGTCGACCTACCTTCCGTGTACAACGAAATACTAGGCCACCTGTGTCTAACAGTGTTCGGAGCCGTCACTTCAATACCGCACCTTAAAATGAAGTTTCCGATAGCCTGCGGTATAGGCGAATTGTGGGTGACCAAATCGCACCGAGTGGCAGCACCAAGACGGCAGGAGAACTTGACCATCGAGATAAAGTAACTCTTTAGCAAGGACAATTTGGTGAGGCTGCCGATCTAATCCCACTGAATCCGGAGGACCCGGAGAGGTACGTGCAAATCGGAAGCTCACTTGTCGGGACACTGCGCGACGAGCTGATCGCGTTCTTACGATAGAACGCTAACATCTTCGCGTGGACCCCTGCTGACATGCCTGGAATTCTGGTCGAAGTAATGGTCCACAAATTGGGCCTCAATCCCGACTGCAAACCCATCTGGTAGAAGCGGAGGAACCACTCTGTAGAGAAGCTGATCGCCATCCGGGAGGAGATAAATAAGTTGCTGGACGCCGGCTTCATCAGAGAAGTCCAGTACCTGGACTGGCTCTCTAACATAGTCCTGGTAAAGAAAAGCAACGAAAAATGGTGAATGTGCGTCGATTTCACCGACGTTAACAAAGCCTGCCTAAACGATAGCTTCCTTTTACTCAGGATTGACCTGTTGGTGGACTTAACATCCGAACACGAGCTACTAAGCTTCGTGGATGCATACTTGGGCTACAACTAGTTCCAAATGAGCTCAGAGGACGAGGAGCACACCTCGTTCATAATAGACCAATGCACCTACTGCTATAAGGTCATGCCATTTGGTCTAAAGAACACGGGTGCCACTTACCAGCAACTCGTGAATAAGATATTCGAAAAGTAGATCGGCCACAATATGGAGGTGTACGTCGACGACATGCTCGTCAAGAGCCGGACCACCAATGACCATATTCACGATCTGGCTGAGTACTTCGAGGTGCTCCGCGTGCATCAAATGAGGTTGAATCCTTCTAAGTGCATCTTCGGAGTATCCTCAGGGAAGTTCTTGGGTTTCATCGTCTGTCAACGAGGGATCAGACAAACCCGGAGAAGATCAAGGCTCTCACGGACATGACTCCGCCGCGAAATGTTAAAGATATCCAAGGGCGAACCGGACGACTGGCAGCCTTGTCAAACTTCTTGGTCAAGTCAGGGGACAAGTACAAGCCTTTCTTCAAGACTTTTAGGGGGACAAAAGAAAACGAATTCCAGTGGACTGTAGAATGCCAGGCAGCCTTCAACGAACTAAAGCAATACCTAGCTAGTCCGCCGTTACTGACGCCACCCAAGGACGGAGAGGAATTATACATCTACGCGGCAGTGTCGAAGGTGACACTCAGCTCTAACCTCATATGCCAAGACTCTGACTTTCAGCGGCCAGTCTACTATGTGAGCAAGACGTTAACCGGCACTAAGACGCGCTACCCACGCGCAGAGAAGTTAGCTTTGGCACTTGTCTTCTCCGCCCAAAAATTGAGGCCTTACATCCAAGCTTATCACATAGTCGTTTTGACCGACCAACTTCTGAAGAGTATTTTACAGAACTCGACATTTCTGGACGGCTGGTAAAGTGAGCTATCGAATTGGGAGAGTTCGACATTGAATTCTGGTTTAGACCAGCCATCAAATGGCAAACTCTGGCTAACTTTATTGTCGAGACTACGACATTAATTGCAGATGAACAGCCCACTGAGGATGCTGAACAGTGCGAGTAAGAGTCGGAGTGGGTCCTCAACATTGACAGATCATCTACAGACTCAGGCAGTGGAGCCGGAGTGGTCCTGAGGACTCTTGATGGGTTTGAGGTGAAATACTCCCTTAGACTCGACTTAACGAAGCCCTGTTGGCTCGGTTAAGACTAGCTAAAGAGTGTTCAGCCAGACGACTGACCGTTTACAACGACTCTGAGCTGGCCATCAATTAGGTTAGCGGGAGCTTCGAGGCATGTAACCCTCACTTGGCCAAATACTTAGCTAAGGTGAAGGAAGCCAGCCGGAGATTCGACAAGGTGACCCTGGTCCATGTTCCCCGAATTGAGAACTGAAAGGCTGACCAACTTGCCAAGGCAGCAGCGGTAGAAAACCGAGAACAGTACTCGAGGGACATTCGGGAAGTCCTGAGCAGTCCCAGCACTGAGGAATAGGAAGCCATGCAGGTCTGCGATGCGGATAGCTGAATGGCGCCTTACCAGAGATACCTGGCGGACAAAGTACTGCTAGATAACACGGACGAAGCCAAACGGATCAAGAAGACGGCCGGTTGGTACACCATAGTCGATGGACGGCTATATCGCTATGGCTACTCGACTTCGTACCTCCGGTGCTTAACTCCTAAGGAGGCATACTAGCCTTGAGCGAAGTTCACCTTGGGATATGTGGGTCGCACATCGGCGGCAAAAACCTAGCGTTTAAAATCATGCGCCAGGGATATTACTGGCCGATGATGAAGAAAGACACCCTCGACTTCGTGAAAAAGTGTGAAAATTGTCAACTCCATGGTAATCTTCACCATAAACCACCCGCTGAGTTAAGGACTCTTCAAGCTCCTTGGCCTTTCGCGCAATAGAAGTTCGATATTCTCGGCCCATTTCCCATTGCTATTTGGCAAAGGAAGTTCATCATCGCCAACATCGATAACTTCACCGAGTGGGTTAAAGCCGCCCTACTGGCCAAGATCACCGAGCATAACGCTTTAGAATTCGTCCGCCAGATCATAGTCAGCAGATTTGTCATTCCCGAGATCATAGTGACTAACAATGGAACCCAATTCTCTTGAAAACGCTTCACCAAGTATTGCATCAATTTAGGCATCAGATTGGTCTACTATTCAGTGGCGTACCCGCAAGCCAATAGACAAGTGGAGGTCACAAACTGCACGCTACTCCACGGTCTGAAGACCAAGTTGGAGGACGCAGGGGGTTCCTGGGTCGACGAACTGCCCTCCATCCTATGGTCTTACCGGACGATTCCAAAAGAATTGACTTGCGAGACGCCATTCAGTCTCTGTTACGGGATTGAAGCAGTAATTTCGGTGGAGATTGAGCTTTCAAGTCTTAGGGTTGAGTCTTTCGACCCCTAAGGTAACTCCCAGAAATTCGGGAACATCTAGAATTGCTGGAAGATGCCCGCGACGATGCCAGACTACGGATAGCGGCCTACTAATAACGAGTCGCATGCTATTACAACAAGAAGGTAAAAGCGCGGCACTTCAAAGTTGGGGACATGGTCTTGCGAAGTATCGAGGCTACAGGCAAGATAGCCAACCAGAATAAACTTTCCCCTAATTGAGAAGGCCCTTTTATAGTCTCCACCATTCTGCGGAATGGAGCATAAAAACTCTGAACCCAGAATGGCAAGTTGGTTCCACGGATGTGGAACGCGGTCCACCTCAAGCGCTACTTCTAGTAAGGGTACAGGCAGGTCGTCCATATGTATGTTTACACATATTGTTTATCATTAATAAAAGAATATATTTTTTCTTTCTTATTTGCAATGTGTTCTTTTTCTTTTCCATATGCATGTGTGTCTGCTTGCAAGGTTATATGATTTAGACTGCCCCTAAGTTGGGCGGGTTTTCACCCACTCATAACTAAATCCTGGTCATCCAGGCGGCCCATAAGCGGTCGTAGCCAAACCCTGGTCATCCGAGCGGCTCACAAGCGGTCGTAACTAAACCCTGATTATTGAGGCGGCCTATTAACGGTCGTAACTAAACCTTGGTCATCCAGGTGGCCTATTAACGGTCGTAACTAAACCTTGGTCATCCAGGTGGCCTATTAACGGTCGAATTAAATAGTGGTCATCCAAGTGGGCCGTTTGGGGTTAAAAAATCTTAGGGGGCTCAAATAGCACACGTGACAATCTCCTATACAAGGAGATAGCGTGTCAGTCAACGACGGTCAACAGGAGAAAACGTACTCCATCCAAAAGCCAGCCACCCAAGTTTACACTTGGGCAGCGCCGCCAAGCCTCAACTCACGAGCAAAGAATAGGCTTAACCTGACATCAGGGTCTACCATGATGTTTTCTCCTCGACTAAAGTCCATTAAAGAGCACCACTAGCATCTCAAGAAAGGCAGACAGCCAACTTGCGTATAACGCACCATGACGGCCGGACAACGCAACAACAATAAATGAGAAATGGCTATTAAGGCAAACAGTAAAATGATCGTTTTATTATGTGTGTGCATAATTACAACTTCAAAAAGCAAGGGTGCAAAATTTACAATGAAGTGGAGCTCCCAGGAGGAGGCAGCGATGGCCCCTGACCTCTTCGGGGCTATCCCATGAGGCTCTCGCGACGCTGGGTAGAACGGTTTGCTAGGTCAAGAAGTTCAACCGGAAAATTAGGGTCAATCATCCGTGCAATGCGTCGATTGAGGTTGACACCTTCCCACACTCGTGTCCACAGCATCTCAGAGACCTCATGAAGATGTATACGAGTTGCCAGCTCATTCTCCAACGATGTCAACTGTCCCGAGAGCTGAACAATGTGCCTCGCCGCCCGATCAGCTTCCTCTCTCAGCTTGACATTCTCTTCCTTCAGACCCACGTTTTCTACCTCCAGGCTCGCCACCACAGTCTAAAGGACAATCATGTTATCCAGGTGCTCCGTTATAAGCAGCTCCATCTCCTCCTCGAACCAGGCAATCTCTGGGACACACATCACTCTATCACGATCAAAGATTGCCAAGTCTCTTTGGCGCAGCTCCTTACTAACCACGCCAATTATTTTCTCCTCCTGCAAAGACCAAAAATGTTAAGTAACAGCAACGAAGAGAAAAAGGAGAAGGAAAGTTGCGAAGGTTTACCTGCCAGACTTTATGCTCCGGCCTCACTGGCCTGCTGCGAGACCTTGGCCTTGGCAGCGGAGGACTGAAAGCAGAAATCTCCTGAGCAGGCCCAACAATGGCCTCCGCTGCAGACTCCTCCGGTGGCTCCGCTGCAGACTCCTCCGGCGGCTCCGCCGTAAGATCCACCGCGTCAACAGGCTCCCTGGGGATAGACTCCTCCGGCACCACCACAGTACAGCCCACCGCCTCAGCAGGCTCTCTGGTGGTAGGCTCCCCAGTCAGCTCAACACTAACGCCAACTGCTTCTTGAGGCTCTCCGACGGAAGGCTTCTCAGTCAACTCGACACTAACAACAACTGCCTCTTGAGGCTCTTCGGCGGTTGGCACCACAGGCGCCTCTTGAGGCTTATCAGCAACAGGCTCCTCAGATAATCATGCGGCCTGTGCAGTAGGAGGCTCTGCAGGTGTCTCCAGGTGCTCTTCGACAGCTGGCTCCTCCGGCAGTCCAGCAACTTGTCGGTTGAAGGCTCCGCAGGTGACTACGATAGCACCACCAGGTGCTTCGGCTGTGGCAGAACAAGAACGGCTCTACTCACAGCGAAGCACAGCTTGGACCTATATGCCTCAACATCAGCCGCAACTTCGCCCTCATTGGAGCTATCTCCGGTCCCAGTGAACCGGCTAGCCATAACATAGTTTGGCCCCGAGGAAGAAGAAGAAGAAGGCATCATGTCTTGGACTTTTGGGAACTTCCTTGCTGGAAGGCATGCCAGCAGACCCAATTGTGATGGCGCCCACCTTCCTATTATGGGAAGGCACCTTCATCTTCTGCTCTGGAGAAAGTGGTCCCCATCGTGTCTTCTTGGCCTCAGCTCGAGAAACCAAATGGTCTCTCCGGAACCCCAGAAGGTGGCCCACCACTAGCTCAGAAGCAGCTGCACCGCAGCAACCTCTTCATCGGTGGGCATACCAGTATAAATGTCGGGCACCCTGCCCCAATCTATGGCCAAGGGCCAGGTCGAATCAACATGAATATAAAAGAACCGATTCTTCCAGTTCTTTAGGGAATCATATATGGCGCCGTTGATTTGGAGTCCACGTGGGGACAGGGACACCCACTCTTCACCTTGGACAAACTAGAACATCACTTAGACTGCTCCCAGTCAACAACTTTGAATGCTGGCGAAGAAAGATGTAAAGCGTACACAAATAACACACCGCATTGGCATGGAACCGTGCTATGGGGATCTGGAGGGCTGTCAGAATATCCAGCAGCTCGTCAGTAACTGGGAGGCGTAGCCCACTTCTCATGTGAGCCTCATAAATAGTGATGCAGCCCTCAGGAGGAAAGCACTCCGTCGGGCATCCTGAAGACGATCGACGCAGGGATGTACTCAACGTACAGCTCCCTCACCTCACTGGCCTTGATGACTGAAGCAATTTGGGTTACAAAAGGAGCCATGGGAATGGAAGTAAGAAGGAAGATGGTAGAACACTTAGAAAAATTTCGGGAAGAAAGTGCAAAAAATTTTAAAAATGACAGATGGACCATTTGAAGGAGTGTGAACACCAGAGAAGGTAAACTGTCTCGAAAACGTGCGCCCATCATTGTTGACAAATGAACATACTGGAGACCGGAGACCCGGACCACCAGTATGGAGGGCTAGTGATGGGTACGCCAGTAATGAGCTGGCCCAAGATGAAGGAACGACCCAAATCCACAGCAGCCCATTTGCGTCTGGACGGACAATGCTCACCATTGACTGGACGAAAGGCTAAGTGAACTAGAAAAAAGCCCATGAGTAGGACGGACGACTTGCTCCTGAGACGGTCAACGCTTCCGTTGGCCGGAAGCGAGATTAGTGGACCGCCTGAAGGCCAAGCCCAGTTTGGCCCACTCGACCATCCGCGATCAGCAACAGTCCTTTCCCCTGATTTTACGCTATCCACATAAGGCAATCTCAATTGCAACAGTCATCAGCACATTCAATGCACATTCCTGAAGGAAAGCGTCAAAATCCTCCTCCCGTCTGCAGTAAACCCTAACGGTTACAGAACGTAAAAGGAGAGCAATCAAGGCAATGACCGTTATTGCCATAAAAGCTCCACGCTAGAAAAGGCAGTGAGCCCAACAGAGAACGAGAATCAAGCCTTTTTGCATAATGAAGGCCGCCTAGTGCAGCGACTATAAAAGGCCATGGAGCCCTCACTCCAAGGCACGCTCTCGTTTGCCCACAAAAGCTCTTTGCAAAAAAGTTCACACGCCTTCAGGCTAAGAGCGCTCTCTCTCTCTCTCTTTGCCACTACGTTCCCAGCAAACACAGTGCTTAGAGCCAGCGCTCATCACGAGCCAACCATATCTCTCTCAACGAGAGCACTCACCTAACTCAAACACTCACTGCATTTCCTTGCATTATTTACTCTCACCTTCTTAATTCAAAGGATATTTGTTGACTTGAGCGTCGGAGTGTTTTTTGTGGGACAACCTTCTGCCGTCACCTGACTTCTTGTTCGTCGTTGTAGTGTGCAGGATCCAAACTCAGTGGACGGAGCCGGACTCAGACAACCGACTTGACCCGAATCTGTTCGAAACTTGGATCCAGAACGCATCAGAACCCATCAAATGAAATATTAGCCGATACGCAAAATATCAGTTATGTATTAGTATTGGCCCTTCAATACCACAATAAAATTGTGTTATATCACCATATTAGTTATACATCACAAAATATCTGTCGATACACTTAATTTTCTGACATTATCTGCCTATATTGGCCCCATAATTGCGTCTGATTGATACTTATCTCTTGATAGGACTGTGAATGGTACCAATATTGATATTTTCATCTATTACATGGGCCTATGAATAGTTTTCATACTCCTAACACACTGGCTTGCACTGATGCTGCCCGTTGGACTTACAGCATGAACTAGACTGACTAAAATCTTCTGGTGAATATGATGAAGTGGTGGTCTCCAGGGCTGTAGACCGCTCTGTCAAATCCTCTTTGATAACATTTTGAGAACCATTTGTCTGACAGTGACTTTATTTTAAGGGCCAAAGAAGTCAAAACCTCTTTGATAACATTTTGGGAACCATTTGTCCAACAGTAGCTGTTTTGTTTTTTTTGAGGGCCAAAGAATAGCTCTCATATCGACACAACCAACTATGGAGGCTTGTATAATTAGAAAACTAACTATGATTTCCACTTAGTTACTGAGGTCTTTTGTATAACAATTTGTGTTTAAACATTGTCATTATGCGTTTAGTATCTTGTGGATTTTGTCCAGAACTTCGAATAGCTGACTAACTCCTAGGTCTCTGGATTTTCTATTTGGCACTGAATTTTCTACATTAGACGTTAAGATTAAGCAGAATAGCCTCTGAAGAGATGATGTCTAGTTTGTCGATTAAGTCCACAAATTTCCTGCAACTCCTCCCCAGATGGCTGGCTGCAAATGAATCTTAATGACAAAAACTATGACAAGTTCTCTTAAGAGTTTGATTTTATGGCTCTTTTTTTGCATCGAATCAGCCTATTATGGGTTTTTGCAGAGATCTCGGATCAGAACTTTGTTGAAGAAGACGATGGAGAGATCAATGATGACATCCATAGGACAAAAAGGTTAAAGCCTGCTGAATCGACTGCTTCAAGCAATGACTAAGTAAGGAATCTACAGAACTCGATTTTTTCTATTTGGGAGGGTGATAGAACTCGATTATTCAGCAAAAAAACAGCAGTGAAACTGTGTTCCTGGGGCTGCAATTGATGAAGCAAGAGCCAATCGGCAATTGCTTGGTCAGGCAGTTCTCTGGGTCTCAGTTACGTGCTACCATTGTTTATGTCTTCACCACCCTCAATATGTCTTCAATGGGTGCGTGCATCATGTGTGTGAATCAATGATTCCACAAAGAAAGAAAAACAAGAGAGTAAAAGCATGGAACTAATGCAAGAAGTTCCTTAAGAAAACCATAATTGTGTTACCTCCATTATGCTTTCAGGTAGTTCTCCTTGGAAAATTTATTGCTGATTGATCTAACGGGAGATCTTGGTGATTGGAACACAGGGAAAGAAGAAGGTTCTTGAAAAATAATGCCTTCTTTGTTCTGCTGAAGCTGCAGTTTCATCTCTTTTGTGCTTCAATCAAAGCCTGAAGCCATTGCTGAATAGAAGCTTTCTATTGCTGCACAGAACAAGAGAGAGTGAACCAGCTGCGTCTGAGCTTGAAAGTTTTGGTTTTCCTTGCTTTTGTTTTCAGGTCTAGTATGGTTTTTGCCAGCCTAATAAGCTGACAAACATGATTGTTCGAGTCATGTAAGTGATGACCGGTTCATCAATGCAGTGAAGTGTACATAAAATTGGATTCATCCTTTTTCCTGTATTTTTGGTCAGGATGAGTAGAATTGTATTCTTTTTTGGTCTTAAAGCCCTTTTGGTCATAAAATCTGACTGGTCTGTATTCTTGATCACAAAGTTGCAAAGAAATGGCCTTTCTGCTTCTTGAAAAGAGGTGGGAAATATGCTCAATATCATTTACATTGATATCATTAACCCAGTTTCTTCTTATTTGAAGAATGGCTCCATTCTGAAGAAGGCGACCATGGTACAACAGCATAATAGTTGATCTCTGCAGAAGCATGCTCGAGCTTCATACCTTTCTTTTTGCTGGTTTTTAGCAGCGGAGATAAGGTAGTGTGTATATGAGCTTTCCCAAATCCGCCATTGTATAACGAGTTTGTGTTTTTCTCAAGTCAGTTTGAACTGTGTTAATAAAACCCGATTGCTTTTGATGTCGGATATCTGAGTTTCTGATTTTACATGAATTTTGCAGGGAATAAGGTTGATAAACATATTAGCTTGTCTGTGGCACAACTATGGCGACTTCTTGGGTTGAACTCTGCATAAGCACCATGTCATTGAAAGCCACATCTAATCTGAAACACAGTACCACCATCTGCCGCCGCTGCCGCTGCCAATCCCAGGCTGTGGCCACCATCGTGAGCAATATTTGATGAAAACTATCGCAGTTAGTTGGCAGTGGAGTTCGAGAATATGCATTCCCACAATCAGCACCGCCTCCACCCGCCGCCAGATTTAGAATTTACAACCTTTTCTTTTTCTTTTTTTTTGGGGTAAAAATGTTTCACATAATATAATATATATTTTGTTTTAATTGTTTATATATTGAATAGATAAATATTATAATTCGATATTTATAATTTAAATGTATTAATTATTTATTAAATAGTAGAGAAATTATATTTTCTCAATAAATATTTTCATTCAAGGTACGTTATAGTTCTATGGAAATGGTTCTCTGTAAAATGTCTTGCATTTTCATTGTTATGGTATAAAATCAAAATATTTTTGTGCAAAAAAGGATAATGAGAGATTATTTTTAATTTTCCAAGACAAGAATAAATTAATATGTAAAAGAACAAAATTTATATCAAATTATTTTTTATCAGAAAAATATTTAACAATATCAGCATTCCCCCTGCCGTTGGATTTAATCTAACAAAATATTATTTTAAAATAATATTTAAATATTTAACAAAATTTTTAAAATTTTTATAAAATAAATATATAGAATCTCCAACTTGTACAATAATATTCTAATATTCAAATAAATTATATAATAAATGTATAAAAAATAAATATTTTTATGATTTTTTAACTCCTACTTAAACAATAATATTTTAAGAATATGTTATTATAAAATTATTATTTTATAAATTTATAAAATAATATCCTATTTATATAATAATATTTTAAAATATATGGTAATAAAATTTGTTGAGTCCCGTGTTAAGGCCCACAAACGGCAAAGGCCCAGCTCATTGCGCAGGAATTGTAAGCCCGCGTGACGCCCAACTGACGATAAAGGATAAAAGCTATGCAGCGCATTAATGAGCTGCCAAATGCAAAAAATGAGCCAGCCAGTAGGAGCATGGTCAAGCCTGCATCAGCGGCTCAGGCGGCTACTAGCAGGCAGCCGTACAATCCCCTTTCAAGGGAAACCTAAACATGCACGACAACTCCGATAAGCCTACCAACCACCACAAAACAATAACCGAGATGACCGGCGCACAACGGCAGCGACCAGCGGCCAAAGAACCCTAGCAATGGGTATTCTCGAACCCAGCATCCGCTGAAAGGGAGACTATAAAAGCTCCCTCCCTCCTCTGAAAGAGGGGTCAAAAAATTAAAAAAGAAAAACTCTCGATCGCTTAGATAAAAGATCTCAGGAGCTACCTCCAAACTCAAAAAAAAGTAACGAGCCTAGAGAGCACGAGGAGACGAGAACGGATTCGGAAGGACCTTGGACCATTGAGCCCAACACAAATCCTCATTTTCAAAAACTGAATCCCTTCGACTTCTTATGCAGGAAAAGTTAGCCACTCATAGTAGTGCACCAAGGAAGTCAGTCCTTCTATACCTGCTCATTAAATTTCCACTCCAAGCATACGCATACTCATGCATCATCAGCATACATCCTCACACCACCCAGAGCGAGTGTGACCTCATAGTTTATTGCGGGAGCTTGCTGACTTGAGCGTCGGAGTGGCCGTGGTGGGAGAAATTTCGCCGGACCTCTGACCTATTATTTGTTGTTTGTGTTGTGCAGGATCTAGGTTCAGAGAGACGGAGATCGGACCATTATCCTGACGCCGCCACGCGTTAAGAAATCCGAAGGCTCCCTAATCCGTACAACAACCGCGAACCTAGAGACGCAACAAAATTATTATTTCATGATTTCATAAAATATAAATATAAATATGTTTTTTAATAAATAATAAAAATTTGATCTAATTTATAATCAGAATTATATATATATATATTATAAGTGTGTTATAATAAATTAAAAATATATATAAATTAACAATATGAAACTTAAAAAAATGAAAAGAAGAAAAACCATCCCTGCCTGCCTCTCCTAACTTGAGAGGCAGAAATTATTTACAGCACAAACCATGCAAATGTCGTATTTATACTTATTATCATTTTTTAAGATATTTATTCATAAAAATACAATATTTTTTTTTCATAAACTAAACAACTCCTATGTTTTGTAAGAATTGGCACTATGAATTTTATGATTTATAGAACATATAAGTATTTTTCTTTCCTAGTGTTACGACCCCAACCTGAACAGGTAGCCAAATAATTAATTAAATAATCTAAATAAATTTTTTACTTTTTCTTTATAATTAAATGAAATCTGATGGGTATAATAATATTTGGGTTGATTTTAACATGAGAGAAATGGCCATTGAAGAAGGCCCGTTGGGTTATGAAGTCGTTTGGTAACAAAAAAATTATTGTAATTTTCTTAACACGTGGGAAGAACTGTTCCTGATAACCGGTCGTAACGGATTACACCAGTTGTAACGGATCAAACGGGTCGTAACGGATCAAAATCGGTTTATAAATTAATTAATCTGATCAGGTGTTCCGTTTGGAAAGAGATGACTATCTATTAGGAACTAAAAAAGGGGGAGGAAAAAATTATTTTCGAAATAACATCTTCGTACTCTTTCTTTACTGGATTCTTTTTTATCAAGAGAGGAGAATGAATGAATGATTCGAATGAAAAGAAGGAAATTCAATTTTCTTTCAATATTTTTATCAATCTAATTGTGATGTGTAAATTCAGGATACTAATAGTTAATATATTATTTATTCATAAACTCAGTATTAATTAAACTTCCTTAAATCCTAAATCTAACTCGTATCAAAATCCAAATTAACCGAATTTTATTTTTAACAATTGATGAGAATAGAAATAACCCAATTGCCGAATCGGACCTCACAACCAATAATCTCAAAATAGACATGATACCCATGATCAATAGTTGACCCATAATTTGATCAAGCTAATTCTATCCGCTCCTTTTATATATATATATATATGCTCATATCAAATTAATCCATGAGAAAAATATCAATTAAGCAAATGTAAATAAATATGATTTCTAATATCACAAACCATAAATAAAATAATTAATAACTTTTCAACATAATCTCAAATTAAATTCAAATACATGCCTTATGACAAAAGCCTTCAACCTTCTCTGTTCAATATCTTACAAGTATTAAACATCCTTCAATTTGAAAGGATTTGAAAATATAACAAATCACAAATCTAAAATTTAATTTATATATATATATATATATATGATAATAAAATATGTCTAAAAATATAATAAATAAATAAAAAATAATAAAACACATATTAAATCCAATCCATCAAATCATCTAATATGTCAAATGTCTAATAATTAATATTTAAATATAATTTCGTATACAAAATTCATGACATATATAAAAATATTAAATTATACAAAATTATCCAATATCAAATTATCAAATACTTCTGAAAGTTTAAAACCCAACGTCTAATATCTTTGATAACTGTGTCAATCCGGTAAAGTCTCAGTGTTCAAAATATTTTAAACATTAAATACGATGAAAGTAAAATTTCAAAAACTTAAAACATGTCAAATTGAAAATTAAGGAATAAAACCAACATTAACAAAATGTTATATATATTTCTAATAATCTTAGACTAAAATATTACAATTAAAATTCGTAAGCGGGCCGTTTACAAACTTCTTATAAATAGGGTCAAATGTTACTTTCTTTTACCACTTACTAGAATAAATATAGTCCTTAAGTATACATGATATATTAGGATGTCCGAATAAATTAATTTTTTTAATTTTTTATAATAATTTTAATAAATATTAAACAGTGGACTTTATAATAAATTATAAAAAAAAAATTTCTCTCTCTCTCTCTGGGAGAAGCACATATCAAAAGTATCCACCTTATGAAAAAGTATAAACTCATATAAAGATAAAATAAAGTCTACTATAAAGCACTTACATTGAATATCATATATAAGGCTAAATATACAAATTTTATACTTTTTATTTCATAAATATTTTCATATTGTCTTAATCCATTATATATATATATCGAATAAAACTCTCAAACATTTGATAAAATCTAATAAACTCTAAATTCTAATGAAAATTATAAGCACGTAACATTATTTAAAATAAAAGAAGAAAAGAGTGACATATATATATATATATCAAAATAAGAAATGTAAACAAAATTGAATGATGTACAAATAGATTAAAGAACAGGTTTTAATGAATCATAAATTCGGGTTGCTAACGGATTAAGGAGCTACTTGGTCTTTGGGTCCAACTAAAGTGAGTTTGGTCTTCGTTCTCTATGGCTTAAATCCTGCACATGAGAACTCAAAAATAATAAATCAAAGAATTAGTATGATTCACTTTACTGATGCTTAAATTAGTAATTTTTCTCAAAAGGTGAAAAAATATAGGGATGAGAGATGTGTATAATGATGCAAGAATATGGGTTTTGAGTATAACTCGATATTACGCTTAATGAGGAGCGACTTTGATATTGAGGGAGTAAGAATTGTGGGGGAATTCTTCAAAGGCTCTTTGGATAGAGAAAGGTCTCTTGAGAGCTCTAAGTAAATATTTGTGGGCTCATTTAAGCGTGAGAGAAAGCATATCTGAGAGGGGGTATAAGTGTGTCCCTTAGAATCTGTCTTAAGGGTTTTTTATAACCTTTGGGCGAACATAGCCCTACTTGAGCGCCAATGCTGGCCACTAGTTACCCGTGCAGATTTGGCAAGGTGGCACAAGAATTCTGGACGTCGATTAGAGTAACTGTGATCAATCAAGATAATCCATTCCTTCTTTAATGAGATGTTGGACGCGACAAATATGGGAGTTGTCACTATGAGAGATCGATTGAGTTGGAGTTGCCATTTCAGGAGAGATTGCGATCAAAGGCAATATTCGGAGTACCGAATTGGTTAAGGTAGACGATCTTCAGCACACGGGAAGAGGACTGTGAGCCGTCCTAATTGAGTCGAGGTCGGCTTGGGTTTGTTCGGCCAGCTAGAATGTTGCTGGGATCAACGAAAGCGTTGACCGATTCTTAGGGCTGCAGGCCGAACACTTTCTGAGCCCGGTGTTAGTCCGTGGACTTTCGTGTTGGGCCAACCAATTTCTACAGTCCCCATCAGGTAAAAATAATTACATTATATTTTTAATTTAGTAGATTTGATACAAAATGATTGTAAAAATCTTCTTCTTCTTTCTCTCTTTTCGTATTCTTCGTCTTCTTATCCTTTTCCTTTCTCTCTTTTCTCTTTCCTTTCCCATGAGAAATGGCTGACATAGGCACGTGGAGAGTATATATATTACAATCGACATACAAGCACTAAACAAACGCGCTCAGATACCGCATTAGATTCACATCAAACATCAATATTCTGTTTCATTTACGTATGAGCGCCACATAGGTGCACATCATGTGCCACTATATTGCCTGAACCACACACAAGTACTCACTCAGGTACACCATCAATATGCGACAAATGAGCATAAGCGCCGCGGAGATGCACATCAAATATATGGTTTTTGCCTCAAATATGCACGATAGCAAGTCAAGTTCGTTTCATGCGTTGGGTTTGATTCCCAAAATTACACGTCCCCTCAAATTTTATTACACAATTATTTTTAAATTAATCTAAAAATTATATTAACGACATCAAAATTCAATAATAAAAATTGGTATGTGGCAAGGCGGCAGCCAATTAACTATAAAAATTATGGATATTGTCATTATAAAAATGTTTCTAATGTACATGATTCTCTCCATTAATGAAACTACTAGCTCGACCTTAAGACTAAGAAACAACAGAATCTATTGCTTGCAAATCTATAAAAAATTGACCGTTGGCCCGCTTGTAGTGTTAAATAATCCATCAGCCTGTCACTTGGATTATTAGATGTTTAATTAGGTTAACTAAAAATTGTTTAAGGTTTAGTCTGTTTGGTGGAAATAATTTGTTGAAAAGTGTATTTTTACTTATTTTTGGTGTTTATTTGGAATATTAAAAAAATATTTTTAAATTCTTTAGTATTTGATATAATATAAAAATAAGTTAACGAAAAATATTTTTTTAGTCAATCTTAAATTTAAAAAAAAATAATTTGTCATTTTTGAAAAAAAAAATTTGAATATTTATATTTGTCAATATTATATTTGTCAATCATAAATGATTTAAATTATTAAAAAAATAAGGGAAACTAATACTTAAAAAAGATCATATAATAACCCCAATGTCATGAGATTAAAAACATCATATCAGTACCTTCAAGGTTTGATGCAGGCACCTTTCAAGGTTTGATGCAGTCACCTTGCAGCTTCAGCTAATGCTACATGAGGCTGGGCTTCAGTCAAATATGTCGAATGGTGCATTAGCCTTCCCATGCCGTTTGTAACAGACCTATGAAATGTGACCCCAGATCATTTTATGTGACCGGTCCATCTGAAGACCGACCTAAAAACTCAACAATGTAAAGTTTTACTGATTTCTCGCTGCAAAAGAGTTCTGTGAGACGATCATGAGTTAGCTGCTTGTGACAGT
>JAOVVI020001174.1:14924-25741 GCA_028571085.2 Nepenthes alata | reverse complement strand
TTAGCCAAATATTAGAGTTTAAGGGCTTATGTGAATATAAAAAAAATTTCAAAAAAATTAAAATAATAAGCTGAAAAATTAATTTTTTAAATATAAATATTTTAATATATGTTTGATGCGTTCTTGGATCCATATTATTGTATGGATTAGAGAGCAACTTGATTTTAGCATCTGGTCAAATTGAGGTGGGCTCGATCTCGGCCCAGATAATCTGGGCCATGTGCAATACAATAAATAAATATGAGGTCATAGGATTGGCGGGACTCATTCCCCAATTTTTTCTCCGATACTCAATTTAGAAATCTTTCTCGACGGATGGAAAAATACGAGAATGTAAAAGAATACGTGAATACATTTATGTGAGGAAAGACAATAATATTGGACAGCTTGGCTCCTTTGGGTGGCCTGACAAGGGGCGGCTTTCGAGTGATGCCAGATGGCTTGGTTCCAGTGGTGTGCTCTGTGGGGAGCGACTTTTCAGTATGCCGGTAGGCTTGGTTCTTGTGGTGCGTTATGTGGGAGCGACTTTAAAGAAATAGGAGAGACAGGGAATGCTTTTTGATTGGGATCATATCTTAAGTTCTCCCTAAATTGCCTGCCTCTTTTTTGATTTTTCTCCTCCTCCCACTCTCTCCAACAGTTGAGAAAGAATATTTGTAAATGATGATCCAGTGTTGCTTTGGCACAAAAGCTTGGACAAGTGTCGCGTCGGGATTGGCAGGTCGCCTACCGTTGATTGAAGGCACTGATGTTAGCTATTTTTTTGCGAAGGTGGTGTGACTACGGAAGATCTTTATTGACATTCGCCAGACCATTTGGGCGGGTGATTCGTTAAGGCATGCTGGTGGTGGCAGCAGCTTGACAGCAGTAGTGTCCTTTTCGATTCAAGCAAGTGAGTGTGGCCATCCTCGCTGATCGTTGACTATAGCCACCAATGGCAGGCGTCTACTGCATTAGCACCCTCTACACTCGCTAGACTATCACCACTCTGATAAAGGGTTCCTCCACCAAATTAGTCATGCCACAGGGGGTGTTTGCTAAGTCTGGTTGGTCCCTATCTCCATCAGCCCATTGTGTGATAACCATGGTTGGGCCTACCATATGGCTTCCTAGGCTCTAATCTTCGTGGGGCTTTGTTGACGAATGAGCCTAACTTGGACTTGGATCAGTCCATAACATTGTTGAACCCATCACTAGCCCCTTATGCCAAGTGATTGGGTCTCGCCAGTTTTCGGTATGTTGGACGATGGGATGTGTCCAACTGGGCCAACTCATGTGTTCCTTCTCGAGACACTTAGTCGCCAGTTTTCGAGGGTTGCGCTCCTTTCATAGGTGCATGGCAACTTTTCATACTGAGACGCGGGAATTTGATACTCTATTTGGAAAGATCTCAGTACTGATTTGAGGTCTTGCATTGATTCCTTGTTGGTCCTTGCTGATTAATGTTGGTAGGCGTGACTTTTCACTAGTGACTCGTTGATCTCCCCCTAGGTTATAAATGGAAGGGCTCCTTGCACTTTACTCTGGGGTTCATCTTTACATCAGGCAAGTGGTGTGAGAGTTGAAAGCTGACATGGGTCTCTCGCTGCCTCCCTTTGTGAGATTCAAAGAAGTGCTTGAAATCTTCCCCAATATCCGAAGATATGCTTGCAGACTACCCCAATGTTCCTCCCTAGATTTTCCTAATTTTGTCATGTGGGCGATCAGGCTATTGGACCGTCGTCACTTTCCCTTCCCTTGCCGGCATTGAGTGAGGCTCGGACCAGCTTCTTCCTCTGGAAGCACGCAATGGAGGGCCATTGCTAGGGTAGCCCTGGGGGAGCAATGGCTTGGCCATTTTGGCAGGGGAGGGTGATGCCATGTCCCATTTATCCAAGTGGCTCGACCCAAGGTGCACTCTGGAGATTGCTGGTGGGGATACATCCCCAAGTTCATGCCAAAACCTATGCCATCATCCTCATGCTTGGTCCAATGCATAGATTGGCATGACTATGGCCGACTTCGATGGATGACTTTTGGTGGATGCTTTCGGGGATGGGATCAGTGCTTCGCGTCTCGCTTCACTCTTCGCAATGGAATGGATTTCCATTCACTCTTCGTTGGGCGTGCGCCTGCTGTGACAGGTCTAGGAGGCGTGGTCCTGCCATCCTACTGCTAGGGTGGATGGCCGACCACTAGGTCTCCACTTTTTGTGTATATATATAGGCTTGTGCCCTTGCTTGCTCAAGGGTATCAGGTGCTGTTGTGGCATGAGAAATCACTTGGGCAAGAGCTTTGAGAGAGCTGTGGGTAGCCTTATTATAAAGATAGAGAGAGAGATACTTTTAGAGAGAGATTGTGTGATATACATTTAGTGATTATTTTTTCTTGTTTAGGCTTGGTGTAGCTAATATTTTTATAAATAATCATTCTTTATAGTGTATTCTTTGATAATTGTTTCCTTAGTTGAGAATGATCTTTTCATGTTAAATATTGTGTGTATTTATCGTTTCTTTTCTATCTCTACTTTTGGGTGTCCGTCCGAGTACTCTGCTCTATTGCTGTTCAGTACTCCGTCTATCCGGTCACCGTGTTTTCCATTTTACACCAACAAGTGGTATAAGAGACATTGGTTCTTTGAATAGTGACCTTGTTGCTGGCTACTATGGAGGTTGGAAGCAAAATGACTTATTCAAACGGAACCAACTTTGACACTTGACAGAGCAAGATGTCGGACTTACTCTTTGTGAAGTCCATGCACAATCCCGCCTTTTCCACAGAAAAGCCGACAGCAAAAATGGACGAGGAATGGACGTTGGAGCACAAGTAAGTGTGTGGATTCATCTAGCAGTTCGTGGATGATAATGTGTACAACTACGTTCGGGGAGAGTCCAATGCCAAGGTACTTTGGGAGAAGCTGCAAAGCTATATGCCTCCAAGATCGGCAACAACAAAATCTTCCACTTGATGAGGCTAATGCAGATCTGGTACAAGGATGACTCATCTGTCGTCGACCATCTGAATGAATTTTAGGGCTGTGTTGACCGGCTGAATAGCATGAAAATTAAGTTTGAGGATGAGGTGCTCAGACTCTGGCTCCTGGCAACCATCCTGGACTCATGGGAGATGATGAGGATCACCATTGCCAACACAGCTCCTGATGGCATGGTGACATTGGAGATGGCCAAAGGGGTTGTGCTGGATTAGGAAGTGAGATGGCGGTCTCCGGGTACGTCCACCTCTCAGAATTTTGAGGTCCTTGTCACCGAATCTAGGGGAAGGAGCCAAGGACGTAGCCCAAAGTTTGAAGACAAAGGACAAAATAAGTCACATTCTCGGTGCCAAAATATGGAGTGCCACTATTGTAGCAAGAAGGGCCACATCAAGAGATTTTGTTATATGTAAAAGTGTAAAAATGTTGGAAAAGAAAATGGAGAAAAAAGATGTGGCGAGGAAGAGTCCTCAGTTTCTGTTGTCACACGAGGTGACCTCTTTTTGGCCTGTGAGTCTGAGGACTCTGTGAGCGTTGCCGAGCAGGTCTCTGAATGGGTGGTAAATTTTGGCGCATCTATCCATGTCACCTCCAGGAGAGAGCTGTTCTCCACTTACACTCCGAGTGCCCCAGGAGTGTTGAAGATGGGCAATATGGAGACGTTCGAGATCATTGGACAAGGTGACGTCTCCTTACTGACAAACACTGGTACCCGACTGATTTTGAGAGACGTCCGACATGTCCCCGATATTTGTATGAATATCATTTTAGTAGGATGGCTTGATGATGAAGGCTACTGCAGTATCTTTTGTGATAGCGATTTCAAGCTGACCAAGAGTTCCTTGGTGGTTGCCCGAGGAGAAAAGGCCTCAGGCCTTTATACGCTGAAAGCCAAGGCCGAGGTGGCAGAGGTGAATGCCAATAGATGTGTAGAGTCCTCGGGCCTGTGGCATAAAAGATTCAGACACATGAGTGAGAGGGGATGAGTCATCTGGCCAAGAAGGGTCTCATCCTAACGTTGGATGAAGACAGGCCGAGGACTTACTCTCACTACATGGCGGGAAAGAAACGGAGATTCTCCTTTCAAGGTGATGCATCTTCCAGGAGGTTTGATATCCTAGAGCTCGTCCACATAGATGTGTGTGGTCCTCTCCCGGAAAGGTCTTTTGGAGGAATACTGTATTTTGTCTCCTTCATTGATGATTACTCGAGAAAATTGTAGGTATTTTCGCTGAAAACCAAGGATCAGGTCACGGGAGGCTTTGAGCAGTTTGATGTTCTCATTGAGCATGAGACCGGGAGGAGGTTAAAGGCCATCCGGAGCGACAATGGTGGAGAGTACATTGAGACTTTTGATGCCTATTTTAAAGCTCACGGCTTCAAACATCAAAGGATTCCACTGAAGACACCACAGTTGAATGGCGTAGCCGAGAGGATGAATCGTATCCGGATGGAAAGGGTCAGGTACATGTTGTTCGAGGCCATGCTTTCGGGATCTTTTTGGGCCGAGGCCTTGAAGGTAGCCGCCCACGTGATCAACTGGTTGCCCAGTAAGCCTCTGGACGGGGAAGTGCTAGAAAATATATGGACCAAGAAGGAACCAACTTTCAACCATCTTCGGCCTTGTGGCTGCAAGGCTTTTGTTCATGCTCCGAGAGATGAGAGAAGCAAGTTGGAGCCAAAGACAAAGCAATGTGTCTTTTTGGGCTATGGCGAGGATGAACTTGGGTATAGGTTCTACGACCCAATGGAAAAAAGTTAGTTCGGTTGTGGTCTTCGTTGAGGAAGAGACCATCAAAGACATTAGAAAAGATAAGAAGTCTCAACCCAATACTTCCCAGACGGACAGAGTTGATGTTGATGCTGTCCGTCTAATTCCTCTTGTGCCCGATGTCGATGGACCAAGAGTGGCTGGCAACCATGATGAGGTAGTTCCAGCGCCTCAGGAGAATCAGGTTGAAGATTTGGCCCCTCAACAGGCTGAGGTGGCCCCTGTGAGATGATCGTTCAGGGAGAGACGTCCGTCCGTCCGCCTATCAGCAAGTGAGTATGTCCTCCTCACTAATACTGGTGAACCTGAAGATTTTGACGAGGACATACGTAGCACTCAAAAGGATAAATGGTCTGAGGCCATGAAGGAAGAAATTGCCTCTCTTCATAAAAACTATACCTTTGAGCTGGCTAAACTGTCCAAGGAAAAAAAGGCCTTGAAGAATAAATGGGTCTTCCGACTGAAGATGACCGAGGACTTGAGGAAGCCGAGACATAAGGCACGAATTATGGTGAAGGGCTTTAGTCAACAAAAGGGCATTGAGTTTGATGAAATTTTCACACCTGTTGTAAAGATGCCCTCGGTCCATGTGGTTCTCGGACTGGCAGCGGCTTTGGATTTGGAGATTGAGCAACTCGACGTCTTGACAGCTTTTTTGCATGGAGATCTAGAGGAAGAGATTTACATGGAGTAACCAAATAGTTTTTAAGTCCAAGGGAAAAAAGGACTTATCTGTCATTTGAAGAAGAGCTTATACGGGTTGAAACAAGCTCCGAGACAGTGGTACCGAAAGTTTGAGTCTGTTATGGTCGGACGAGGATACCATAATACTACTTCCGACCACTGTGTCTTTGCCCAGAGATTTTTGAAAAATGATTTCGTCATCCTCCTCCTTTATGCGGATGACATGCTGATTATCGGACAGAACAGTGCTCGGATCAAGGAGCTGAAAGAGCAACTGGGGCAGTCTTTTGCCAAGAAAGACCTCAGACCGACAAACCAGATTCTGGGAATCATAATATTTTGTAACCGATGGGATAAGAAGCTCTGGTTATCCTAGGAAGGCTATGTTAAAAATGTGCTTCAACGATTTAACATGGAAAGCTTCAAAACTGTCAGTACCCTTTTGGCCAACCAGTTTAGGCTGATCAAGCAGCAGTGTCCCTCCTCGGACACTGAGAAGGCGTGCATGAGTAAGATTCCTTACTCCTCGACCGTTGGTAGTCTGATGTACGCGGCCGGACACTGCGCATGCCGTTGGCCTTGTGAGCCTATTTCTCTCAAACCCAGGGATGGAGTACTAGTCCGCGGTAAAGTAAATTTTTAGATATCTCCGTGGGACTTCAAAGATGGGTTTGAAGTTTGGAGGAAAGAAGCTTCAATTGTTCGGGTACACGGAGGCAAATATGGCCGGGGATATTGATTTTTGGAAGTCAACGTTCGGATACTTGGTAAAATTTACGGGAGGGGCGATCTTCTGGCACTCTAAGTTACAGAAGTGTATTGCTCTCTCAACTACGGAGGTAGAGTTCATTGTTGTGACCGAGGCCTGCAAGAAGATACTTTGGATGAAGAGGTTCATCCAAGATTTTGGTCTAAGGCAAGAGACATATGAGGTCCTTTATGATAGTCAAAGTGCTATTCACTTATATAAAAACTTCTCATTGCATTCCAAGTCTAAGCACATTGATGTGCGATATTATTGGGTTAGAGATATTTTTGATGATAGGCAGCTATCAATTAGAAAGGTCCGCTCGGATTACAATGTCTCGGACATATTGACCAAAGTTTTGCCAAAGGGAAAGCTGGAAGCTTATTGTGAAATTGCCGGTCTGACTAACTTCACTCCCTTTCGGTCATGAGGAGAAGTTTGTTGGGGTCACTCCCTCGTGGTATCTTAGTCCGTGGACTCACAAGGAGGAAAAGGATGTGGACTTTTGGAGTGGTCCGAGAAGCCTGTCAAGACAGACGATGACTCGATAAAAGCGTCTTGTTCGAGAGGTTGCTGAGGACATGGACGAGAACTCTGGATGCCTAGGCGTTGACTCTCTCTCTCCATAGGCCTGCTATAGCTACGTTTTACAGATGGGTTAGTTGACCCACTCTGATTGGTGGTTGAGGCGGCTGCAACTTTTAAGGGTATCAGGCCTGCCACTCTGGCACGCCGGGCGTTCGCCTACTGTGACAGGCCTAGGAGGCATGGTCCTGCCACCATACTGCTAGGGTGGCTGGCCGACCACTAGGTCCCCCCTTTTTGTGTATATATATAGCCTTGTGCCCTTGCTTGCTAAAGGGTGTCGGGTGCTGTTGTGGCGTGAGAAATCACTTGGGCAAAAACTTTGAGAGAGCTGTGGGCAACCTTATTTTAAAAATAGAGAGAGAGACGCTTTTAGATAAAGATTGTGTGATATACACTTAGTGATTGTATTTTCTTGTTTGGGTTTGGTGTAACTAACATTATTGTAAACAATTATTATTTATAGTGTATTCTTCGATAATTTTTTTCTTAATTGAGAATGATCTTTTCATGTTAAATCTCGTGTGCGTTTATTGTTTCTTTTCTATCTCTACTTTTAGGAGTCCGTTGGAGAGCTTTGCTCTGTTGCTGTCCAGTGCTCCGTCCGCCTTGTCACCGTGTCTTCCATTTTGCGCCAACAATGGCTTCACTTGAGGAAGAGCTTCGGGAGAGCCGGTAGTGGGTCAACCATCTAGAGGGCATGTGCGCTCTGTTGGACAAGTAGCGGAGGTCTAGATTCTACCCCGAGAAGGTGTCTCCCACTCTGGAGGAGCAGTTCCAGGAGGGTAACTAATTCTATAGGAGGGTCGTTTCCATGGTGGGTCCATACTTTCCTATCCACTTTCGGGAGTCGCTGAATGTTGGGATTTGCCACCATGATGGGCTAATGGAATACCCAAAGAGAGAGAATAGGGGCCCTCCACCGCATCCTTTGAGGGAGCCTCGGCCGAAGGATGGTGATTTAACTAGGCTGTAAGCACGCATAGGATCTTCCTTTTGTCTTCTTATATTTTGAGGCAGAGAGTCGCCTTCAGTTCTACATTTTAAATCTTTAATGAAACATGCTAAGCTGTTTTAACCATTGTTGCACGTCGTGTGTCGTTGATCTAAATGCTGCCTTCTTGCTATTTGTTAGATGGCCTGCAGACGGATCATGCACGTCATCGATGGCTTGTTCTAAGCGATTGAGACTTGCGGTGGCCTGTTCTAGGCATGACATTGGGACACAGGTCGGTTGGATTGACCTCGAGCCTAACAAGGTCGCATGCTGTTGGGTCTGTCGACCTGGCAAGTGGGATCTCCTAAGAACCGATGCCTTTTTGCCGATTGGACAATTCGAGTCTGATTGGGAGGCACTGTTCATACAGGGAAAAGAGGTGTCATACCATAATTACGAGCGACAGGAAAGAACGTGCCGTGCTTCCTCACAGGGTAAATGTGAGCTATTGCTATTATGAGGGCGGCTTTTCGATTTTCCTTGTGACGCCGTTTTGGGCCTGAGTTTTTATTTATTTAAACCTTGTGCTGCTGTTCACTATTTTTTCGTGCCCCTTCCCTTTTCTCTCTAATTCTCATTCCGTGCCTGCGTTCTCTTTCTTGCTTCTTCGTCGAGCGCTCTGAAGGAGGTTGACAAGATACAATCCATTCTCACTGCCCGCAATATTGAGTCGCTGCTCACGCGGTTCAAGATTCCGAGGGACATGGTGTACTTTCTTCCAAGCAATGACGGCAGGGCATACTCTCCGTCGGGGAGGTTCATCATTGTCTACAAAACTCATCTGAAAGGAGGGCTTTACTTTCTAGTACCTTCAGAGCTGTATGAGATATTGACGGGATTGGGCATTTTGATCACGAGGCTTCAGCCCAATGCTATTCGGTATCGGGTCTTTGATGCATGCACAATCAGTGACGACACCAGCAAGAATGGAACAAAGGCGTAAATAGAGAAGAGGGCGGCGGAAGGGGAGATTAGCAGAGGACAATTAGAGGAAAGGAGGGGAACGACCGAGGAGCTACAGTATGGCCCTCGGTGTAGTGGTGCTAAAGACCGAGATGAAGTGATCGAGATGTAGAGAGAGAAAAATAGGGAAAAGACAGAAAGAGAGAGAGGAAAGAGAAGGAGAGAAAGAGGAAGCGAGGGAGATGGAGAGAGTGAGCAATAGAGAGCAAATATTTTCTTTTTTTTTAGCATGGTGCCAAGCTACTTATATACAGTAAGTGGTCCAATAACTAAAAGAAAAACAAACAAAATAAACATTACAGAAAATAGAAAATGAAAGGCAAGTGGTCGAGTTGGTAGCAGTAGTCTAATGTGGCCGCGACGGTTTTGTAGTTGAATCGATGTGCCTGTAACAGTCTTCCTGTGCGTCTTTGCCCGTTGCTATGACCTCAAGTTTGGCATCAGGATGATGAAGGTGATGTTCTGGTTTAACTAGAGAGAATGCTAGATCTTGATGTCCCCTTCTTCAAATTTTAACTTTTGCAGAGCGAATCCAAATTTAACCAATAATTGGAAGAATCGATTATTTTATTTGGTCATCCCTTCGCAGTGTGCCCCTTCCAAAGATTTGGGCTAGGCGAACATTCACCTCACTTCTGCATTGGGGGATCGCGAGAAGGCTAGGGAGACACCACTGACGGATCTCATTCGGTAGCACGCTTACACCTTCCGTGATAGAGGGCACTAGTTAACACCAAAGGACTTCATCAAAGTTAATTAGGAACCTCACTCGGAGGGGGCCGGTGCGATACCCGTGCTACTTGTCTTGCCTAAAAGGAAGCTAGGAACGTTGGTTATCCGAGAGCCCTCCGGCAGGTTGGCTAAGCGGTGAAATACCTTGTCTGGCTCCTACTCCAACGAAGATTGAGCCATACTGGAAAGGGTTCAGAGTGCCGGGAGTTCATCAAGGAGTATGGCACTTGGCCTTGCTTCGTCTTCAGGTTAGGCGTTAGGGTCGTCGAGTCGGTCGAGGGTGACAAGCCTGCCGTGCCTCCTGCTTCGGTCACAGGTGACCAAACAGTCCATGCCCAAGTTAGGCTGGTCGATGTACCGACTCTTGCCTAGTATGGGGTCCCTATCACCGTTAACTCTTCACACGTTGAACCCAAGCTCGACCTCCCCGTGGGTGCTGCTGAGGAGGCCACCTATGAGGACTAGATGTTGGGGTCACTCCCTTTATGGTATCTTTGTCCGCGGACTCAAAAGGGAAAAATGGACGCAGAGTTTTTGAGTGGTTCCAGAAGCCTGTCAAGACGGATAAGGACTCGTTGGAGCGTCATGTTCGAGGGGTTGCTGAGGACATGGATGAGAACTCTGGAAGCCTAGGCGTTGACTTTCTCTTTCCGTAGGCCTACTATAGCCGCGTTTTATAGGTGGACAGTTGACCCATTTTGATTGGTGGTTGAGGCGGCTATAACTTTCAAAGGTGTCAGGCCTGCCATTCTGGCAAGTCGAGCCTGTGCCTGCCGTGGCAGGCCTAGTAGGCGTGGTCCTGCCAACCACTAGGCCCTTTGTGTATATAAAGGCTTGTGCCCTTGCTTGTCTGCTTAGTGCTGTTATGGCATGAGAAGTCTTGGGCAAGAGCTTTGAGAGAGCTGTGGGCAACCTAGTTGTAAAGATAGAGAGAGATAGACACTTTTAGAGAGAGATAGTGTGATATACACTTAGTGATTATTTTTCTTTGTTTGGGCTTTGTGTAGCTAACGTTCTCGTAAATAATGATTCTTTTTAGTGTATTCTTTGGTGGTTTTTCCTTTAGTTGAGAAGGGTCTTTCTACGTTAAATCTCGTGTGTGTTTCTCTCATTTTTCTATCTCTACTTTTGGCTGTCCGTCCAAGAGCTCTGTTCTGTTGTTGTCCGAGTGCTATGTCCACCCGTTCACCGTATCTTCCATTTTGTGCCAAAAAGTGGTATCAGAGACAATTGTTCTTTGAACGGTGACCTTGTTGCTAGCTACTATAGAGGTTGGAAGCAAAATGACTTGCTTAAACGGAACCAACTTTGACACTTGAAAGAGCAAGATGTCGAACTTGCTCTTTATGAAGTCCATGCACAATCC
>JAOVVI020001174.1:0-14914 GCA_028571085.2 Nepenthes alata | reverse complement strand
AGTCCAATGCCACGGAGCTTTGGAAGAAGCTGCAAAAGCTGTACACTTCTAAGACCGGCAACACTTGATTGTCAAGATCTCAGCCAGGTGGTCGAGAGAGTCCGTGGCGGGAGCTGAGGTGGTTGTTGAGATAGTGGCAGCGATCAGTGCATCCGCCGAAGCAGTTGAGGCCAATGGGGCCATTAAAGTTGCGGAGGCCAATGAGATGGCTTGCCCTGAGCCTCTGATGTCGAAAGGTCTGGAGCAGATCGAGGCAGGCAAGGCCATAGGGGCTGCTAAAGGGCCTTCCTCATAGCCTCCGGAGTCTAAGGCCTTGGTGAATGCTGGCTGAGAAAGCCCTTGAAGAGGCCACTGAGGAGGGTGCTAATGAGCCTTGTCCTGAGTCTCCAGAACCAAGGATTTTAAAGGCGAAGGAGCCCATTGATGAAGCGGAGATTGCGGAGGTGTCTTGCCCTGTGCCTTTGGAAGTGGAGGCCTTAGAGCTGGGAGAGTCTAAAGAGCCTTCCCATAAGTTTTCGGGGCTTGAAGTCTCGAAGGTGATCAAGGCTATCGTAGCCATCAAAATTGTTGAAGGGCTTGGCCCCGAGCTCCCGGAGCCTAAGGTCCGGAGGGCGATGGATGATGTTGTTGGGGTTGCTGTGGTTGCTGAAGTGCCTTCCTTCACTGAGGTATTTTTTGGGCACCTTCTAGCCTCCCCACTTTCCTTCTGTTGTCATTTGATTAGCTAATTTTTTACTCACAGTAGTAGGAGAGGATCCGCCAATGTTTTGACACCGTCGACCGCTTGGCTCGGGCTTATGTCGGGCTAGAGCAATTCAGAGAGATGGAGGGTTGAGCGAGGATGGACGAGGAGCAAGCTAGGTGTCTGGAACACGAGATGTTTGAGGCTAGCCGGAGGGCCGCCTCCCTTGAGGATTCACTCTACGAGGCTGCGAAGTGCAACACTCAGCTTCTGGATGAGAACCTCCACCTTAGGAATGAACTCACTACCTATCTCCGACCAGACAAGTTCAAGGAGTTGATGGCCGGCAGGTACTGGGAAGGGATCCACCTCTGCCAACAGATAGCCAGTCTGGTTGCCCTAGACTTCTGAATTTCCATCTTCCATCCGATAAATGCCAGTGCCGGACGGAAGTCGAAGCTAAAGTGTTTCGACAGGGATGTCATTGGATCTTCGACTCATCCACCGGGGAGTCCCCAGCCATAGGGTCGTCCCCCTTCAAATTAGCTTGCCATTGTTGTATTTTTCTTGGGTAGATGGCTCACTCTATATATTCTGCATTTTGTAATGAAACAAGTAGACCGCTGGGAAAATTGTTGCTTGCACCATTGTGGCGAGTTTTGCCCTTGCTTCTTTCTTTGCCTTCATTATTCACCATTTTAGCACCATTGTAGCTAAGCGTCACAGCTATGGTCGTTAGGCTTGTTTTGGGAGCTTTAGCCCGATCGTGCTCGTTCCCTTTGGGAAACATCATAGCACTTTATTTTTGCGAGGGTGCTCTATCCCGTGAGTGGGACGTCATCGCACACCTATGGACGAGCCTCACTTGGGCCGGCTGGGTTTTTCGGCCGCAACCATCGAGCTCTGATGGGGTCGTAGGTCGTCGTTCGTGCATTACCATATTGGCATTCAATCCTGCCAGAGGACGTCATAACTCACGTGCATCTAGTTCTAACTTGTTGACCGTTGTCGACTTATGGTGCTCTCTCCTTCAGGAAGAGGTCACCGTAGGCATGCTGTGATAACCTACTAAGGTTTTAAGTTTGACCACATATGTCCTGCTCAGTGATGGGGCCAAGGTTTAAAATCAACCGCATGTGGGCCACTTGGTATTGGACCGAGGTTTAAATTTGACCTTGTATGGGCCACTCATAACGAGGCTGAGGTTTAAATTTGACCACGTATGGGCTGCTCGGTATGGGACCAAGGTTTTTGACCGTTCGTAGGAGTAATCTAGGTCATTTAATTTTATGAGACAATAAACAAACATTTATATGAGCAATCAAATATGAAGAAATAGTTATTTTATTAATGAGAATGCGATACATGTTACAAGCACTCCAAATGATACATGCTAACCTTACTTGCGCTTGGCTAAGGCTCACTGGTAATACTTCTTAAGGTTGGTGGCATTCTAAGTTCTCGAGACCAATTTGATGTCCTAAGTGCGTAGTTTGTACGCTCCATTTCGAAGAGAGCTTGATCCTGTTGGCGATTTTGCCTATTGTCTCTATGCTCTGTAGGACAAGGTCTCTTACCTTGAACTGGTGAACCTTCACTTTCATATTGTAGTACCGCACGATTCGTTATTGATAGGCTACCTTTCGAAGGTGCGCCACATCCCAAGCTTCCTCGAACAGGTTGAGGTGCTCCCTCAACCTTTGAGAGTTGCTGAGGGGGTTCAAACACTCGACTCGAAGGTTGGGGAGTCTGACCTTCGTTGGGATTACCACTTCAGTTCTATAATGTTGGTTGAATGGCGTTTCGGGGATCGGCTCCTTAGGATTGTCCTATATGACCATATGATGGATGGTTGCTCGTCCCCTAAAAAGTCCTCAACGTCCTCTAGCTTTATCTTCAGCCCATGAAACAGTGTATGGTTCATAACTTCCACTTGTCCGTTAGCTTGTGGGTAGGTGGAAAAAATATGAACCAACCTTATCCGCAGGTTTGCGCAGTATTTGGTGAATCAATTGTTGGTAAATTGAGTTTCGTTATCAGCCACTATAAACTCAAATCTTGAATCGACATACGATACTTTAGCAAACAAACTCTGTTACATTCTGTTTCGCGATTTTTGCCTTTGGGGTAGCCTCAACCCACTTGGTAAAATAATCGATACCCCACTATGACAACCATTCTTTACCTGAATGCTAGGGGCAGAGAGCCAAGAACGTCGAGCCCCCACTATGGGAACAGTCATGGCAACTTTACTGCTTGTAACTCCGTGTCCGACTGATGAGTTATACTCTCATAAATTTGACAATTGTCACATTTCTTTATGAATTTCATGGTGTTGTGCTTCATCGAGGGCCAATATAATCCTTGCCGCATGATATTGAAAGTAGGATTTTTGCCTCTGATGTATGACCCGCAGATACCTAGGTGCGCCTTACCCAGCACATACTCAGCCTTTTCTGAGGCGAGACACCTGATGCAGGGGGTTGAGTTTCCGCGGTGATATAACCTTCTGTCCATGATAGTGTATTAGCCTGCCATCCCTTTCACGTGTCTGGCCTCCTCCGGGCTTTTCGTTAAGGTACCATTGATCAGATATCTCATATATAGGGTCATCCAATTCTCACCATCCAACACTTGCACTACCTCGCGCTTGCAATCACCAATGCTCCGGATGGCCAGGATTTCTCACATGTTCCTAACGTACTGTTCTTGGTTCCCTATTACTGCTGCCTTTGCCTGCTGGTCCGCCTTTCAATTCTCTTCCCTCGGGACATGGACGATTTTGACTTTGCCAAATGCTTGAGTCAAGCTCATCGCTCTAGAGAGGTACTTTGCAAGCAGAGGGTTTGCCACCTCGAAATTTCCTTGGATCTAGTGACAACCAACTATGAGTCGCTGTAGACAATCAGAGATCTAGCCAAGCACTCCCTTTCTAGCTAGAGTCCTTCGAGTAGTGCCTCATACTCGACAATGTTCCTTATGGCCGAGAATTCAAGGGTCATGGAGCATTTTATATCTGACCCATATGAGGTCCTCAGAACCACGCCTGCTCCATTGCTATTCTGCGTCGATAGCCCGTCGACATGCAAAGTCCATGTCGGAATCCCTGGCTAATTGGCATCTTCGACGTGGTCAAGAGCATTTGGAATTGGGGTCACCATTTCAGCGATAAAGACCATGAGGACCTCGCCCTTCATGGCCGGACGTGGTTAGAATTTCACGTCGAACTCGCCTAATTTAATAGCTCATTTCACCAGCTAGCTGGATGTGTCAGGCTTATACAAGATTCATTTTTGTGGCTGATTGGTCAAGACGACAATTTTGTGTGCCTGAAAATACGGGCGCATTTTCCTGGCAGAGTATACCAGGGTTAGTGCAATCCTCTCGGTATGCAAGTAGCAGCTGTCGATGTTAGTCAATACCTTGTTTATATAGTACACTGATCGTTGCATGCTAGACTGCTGTCAGATTAGGACTGAACTTAATGCTATGTCGGGCATTGCCAAGTATAGGTAGAGCTCTTCACCTTCCTAAGGCAAGGTCAACAGAGGAGAGTTGGAGAGGTACTCCTTGAGTTCCCGAATAGATGCTTCGCATTCGGCCATCCACTGAAGGCCGGTTGCTTTAGTCCCCCTCAAGGCTTTGAAGAACGGTAGGTACATTTCTACAGATTTCACTAGAAAATGGGAGAGTGTAGTGAGTCTTCTGATGATCTTCTGGTCCATTTTCACCGTCTAGGGAAGACTCATGTCGAGGATGGCCGTTATCTTCTCAAGGTTCACCTTAATTCCTTGTTGAGAGATGATGAAACTCAAAAAATTCCCTGACGTCACTCTGAATACAAACTTGCCAGATTTAGTTTTATTTGTTGTGCTCAGAGGACTTTGAAAGTCTGGCTTAGGTCGTGAATATGGTCCACATACACCTCAATATTTTGATCGATCTGGTTCTCGAATATCTTATTTACAAGCCGCTGGTAAGTAGCCCCGATATTCTTCAAATCGAAGGGCATACCCTTATGGCAATAGTTGCCCTACTCATTCACGAATGAAGTGTGCACTTTATCCTTTGGGCTAATCTTGATCTGGTTATAACCCGAGTAGGCATCCATGAAATTGACCAGCTTGTAGCCAGACGTGGAATCCATGAGCAGGTCGATCCTTGGTAGTGGGAAGCTATCATTAGGGAAAGCCTTGTTCACGTCCGTGAAATCTACGCACATCCGCCACTTTTCGTTGCTCTTTTTGACGAGAACCACGTTAGATAATTAGTTTGGGTATTAGATCTCCCTGATGAACCGAACGACGAGCAGCTTCTTCACTTCCTCACGGATGGCATTGAACTTCTTAACTGAGTGGTTCTTTTGCTTCTGCCATACGGGTTTGTGGTCGAAATTAAGGCCCAACCTGTGGACCATTACTCTGGTAAGTATCCCTGATATGTCAGTGGGTATCCACACAAAAATGTTAGAGTTCTGCCTAAGGATGGTTATAAGCTGGTCACGGAGGGGACCCGACAGGGAGTTCCTGATTTGTACACACTTCTTTGGCTCACTGGGGTCCAAAGAGACTTGGTTGATCGACTCACCAAATTGAGCCTGTGGCAGAGTGGTCTTATCGCAAAAATTGAGGTTTTCGATTGGCTGGCTAAGGGTCGACGGGGCGATCTGGGATACGTAGTAGGTCCGGCTAATTATTTGGTCACTAAGGACTTCTCCGACATCAAACAGGGCCTGAAACTTTATTTTTAAGTGAGAAATTGACGTCACTATCCCGAATGCAGTCAGGTAGGGTGGTCCCACGATGACGTTATAGATTGAAGGAATGTCTACCACTAGGAACGTGAGTATCTTGGAGGCTGTTCTAGGGAAAGCCCACATCATGACCTCCAGTTGGACAATGCCCTGGACGTGTACTAGCTCATTGTCAAACCCGTATAGAGGTTCTTCGGTCAATTTCATCTGACCCTTTTTCAATCTGATTTTAAAATAAGTATTACAGTAGAGCAAATTTTAAAAGTTTCTATTATCAATGAATACTCGTTTCAGTTAATAGTCAACTATACCATCCGAAACGAGCGCCGATACAATTAGAGAGTCTGAATGGGAGATTATTATACAAGTCATATCTTCATTACTAAAACTAATGGTATCATTTTTAACATCTACGCTCAACTTCTTGCTGCTAAAAGCTGTCTTCAGACCGTCTGGAGTGCTTTCCTAGGCTAGCTTGATTGTCACCATTCTAACTACCCTAGCCACAACTCAATTCCTTGGTTACTCTTGTCCGTCTTCGTTAGCTCTGGGGTTTTCAGCGCCTCTATCTCCTTCTACAGCGTCCGGTAGTCCTCAGTGCTATGATTCAGCGATCAATGATAGTGATAGTACTTTGACTCGTTTTCTCCCTCTGGGGTTTTCAGCGCCTTCGGCCATTTCAAAAATTTATCATTCCGGATCTACATCAGGATGTTAGTGTGAGTGTCGTTCAAGGGATTTAGGGTCGGGGACTTGAACTCCCAATGAACGCCAAGCTCAGGTTGTGGTTGCTTCAGAAGCACTCAGGAGTAATTTTCATCTCCGTTTCTTTTCTTCCTGCCAGTTGGTCCCTTAGGAGGTCGGCCCATGCACTTGGGGTGCTTTGTTTCGTTTGCTTTCTCAGCCGCTATGTAGGCCCGGGCTATGGCTTTAGCTTCTATGAAGGTCTAAGGGTGCCAGTGGGACATGTGCTTGAAGAACTCACCAGGCTTCAATGTGGTGATGATGACGTTTAGCTTTACCTCATCAGAGAGTTTAGACATCTTGCAGGTTTAAGCAGTGAACCGAGTCAGGAATTGTTTTAAGCCATCATCTTAGGTGAATGAGGTGCTGTGACTACTTCTCCTCTCTTCGGCTGGAAGCGAATTGGGATAGGAAGCAATCTGCATCTCCTTGAGCAACCGAATCGAGTTTGACTGGGGAGTGTAGAACCATATGCAGGTGTCCCCCGTGAGGGTTAGAGGGAAGCACTAACACATGGCAGTCTCCCCAAGGCCCTATAAGGTCAGCAGAGTATAGAAGTGGTTCAAGTGATCCATGGGGTTGGTGCTTCCGTTGTGAGCCTGTAAAGTCGGCATTTTTGAAGTTAGAAGGGGGCGGCTACGTTTGGATCTCTATCGTGAACAACGATCTCCTCATATCAACGGACTGTCGGCCAGTGTCTTCTATGAGCACATGCTGCCAAATCTTTTCTACTTTCTCTTCGATCCATGGGGAGGATGCGTTCCTCTTAGCGTTAAAGAAGGCCTTCACTTCAAATGGCTAGGAGGGGAATGTGGATCTTGCGCGATTGCCAGCTTGTGGCGGTCGTGAATGGCAGGAAGCTTCTCCTCGAGTTCAGGGTCTCCTGTTATTGCGGGAGTAGCGTGGGTTATGTTGCTCTGTGGCTTGGACGGCCCTCCGGTCGCGTCCGGTCCCTTGTGCTTGTGGCCGCTTGGGCCTCAGTGTTGTCGGGCTGTGGGGTATTCTCAGTTGGGTGCCTCTGTCCCTGACTTCTTTATTTCGAGGTCAAAGCTTGAGTGACGGGAGGATGGGTCCCCAACTACTATTCATCCATACAGCCACACATCGCCCGACAAATCTTGTGCATGTCTCCATCTGGACGACAAGCACGTGCACGTCAGGTTCGAGCTGTACACCCATATGGCTACCCATAGAAGGGTCGTCGCCTTGGGCAACGAGGTTTCTAACTAGCACGCTAGCCTGCGCTCTATTGTTGACCATCCTTTTGTTGTAAATGCGAGTGTGGTAGTTGGTGATTAGACTTTTTGAATCATTCCCACAAATTGGCCAATTATGCATCTCTAGATTCGAGTTATTGTACGGATTAGAGAGTTACATAAGTTTTTACATCGGGTCTAATTGAGGCAGGTCCGGCCTCTATCCCTAATAACCTGAACCCTATAGAACACAACAAATAAAAAAAATATCAAAGGGTTGGTGGGACTCATTCCTTGATTCATCCATCGACGCTTATGTCATAAATCTTTTTCAATGGATGGAAAGATACAAAAATGTTAGAGAATGCATGAATACACTTTTGTGGGGAAAGTGAGTAATATTGGAGGGCTTAATTCTGTTGAGAGTGCTCGACAAGGAGTGGCTTTCAAGTGATGTCGGGAGGCTTGGTTCCGGTTCTGCGTTCTGCAGGGAGCAATTCTAAGTAATGTCGGAAGGCTTTGTTCTAATGGTGCACTCTGCGGGTAGCGGCTTTGAAAAAGTGGGAGAGACAGGGAATGCTCTTTGGTTGGGATCGTATCTTGGGTTCTCCCTAAATCGCCATTTTTTCTTTGGATTTTTCTCCTCCTCCCCCTTCTCTCCAGCAGTGAAGAAGGGATAGTTGTAGATGATAACTCAGTGTGGCTTTTGCATCAAAGTTTGGATAGCTGTTGTGTTGGGATTGGCAAGTTGTTGGTCGTTGACTGAAGCCACAAATATCACCTGTCATTTTGCGACGGTGGTATGACCGCAAACGATCCTTACTGGCATTCGCCAGACCATTCCGACGGGTGATTCTTCGAGCCATGCTAGCGGTGGCAGCGGCCTAATAGTAGTAGCGTCCTTTCTGCTGCAAGCAAGCTAGCAAAGCCACCATCTCTTATTGTTGACTATGGCCACCAATGGTAGGCATTTGTCGTGTCTGTGTCCCCTACACTGGCCAGACTGTAGTCACTGTGTTAGAAGGTTTCTCCACTGTCATTGGTCATGCCGTAGGGGGCTATCCGATCAGTCTCTATCTCCACCGACCTACTTTGTGCTTGCCGTGGTTAGGCGTTGCATGTAACCTCTTGGGCTCCAGTCTTCATGGGGCTTTACTGATGGATGGGCCCGACTTAGATCTGGATCGGCCTATGGTATTGTTGGAACCATCAATTTTATTATATATTTGTTTGTAATTTTTTATTAGTCTAAAACTAAAAAATATTTTCCTTGAAGTAGTTATTGAGACCAATTCCTACCACCAAAATAATTAACAACATAAGTCTAATAATTTAAGTTCCATATGAATATTATATAATCAATATAATTAGATATGAATGCATTTATTATGATCATTATTATTATCAAAATGCTTAGTTAGCTTACTAGAAATTTGTTCAATTTACCTGTATAAAATAAATACTAAATAAAAATTTTGAATATGATTAAGAGATTTATTAAGATGTAAATATTAAAATTTAGTAAAATAAAAAAAGATAATTTTTTAATTATCTATTGGCGATGATTGGCTTCAAATGATTGGAGTTTTTTAACATTTATTTTTGATTTTTTGGTTGTGTTGCATCCTTGGATCCTTATTTTGATAGGGACGAGTATTCGACATCAATACCAAATAGTATGTATGTTTATAGGAAAGAGAGAGTGTGCATAACACGTAAGATTTTTATATAGAAAGCCCTCAGCTGAACGAGAGGAAAAAATCACAAGACTTTGGTTAGAGAACTTCTTTCACTATATGTGAGTACGAGTATACTAAACTAAGGACTAAGTATATGGAAACTTTTTGGAGTTACTCTTATAACACAAATCATTTCTTTCTCTCTCTCTACAACACAGTGTGGTTACTCTATTCTTTCTCCCTTTTAGCATGTAAATGAAAGAGTTTAGGATCTTAAATTTTGGATCTTTTGGTAGGTACAAAGTGAATGCTTATATAGTAATTAAAATTTGCTGTACGGAGCTGCCACGTGGGGAGTAGCGTGTGCAGAAAGCAATGCCACCAAATCTACAAGTCCACTTTACCGCATCAGGAAGGTTGCGTACATGCAGATTAATTCTGCTAGACGTCACATCACGCGTATACCATAAGCTGTCATTCTTTGTGTAGGTTGTGTGTCGAAGGACGTACGTACCTTTAAGGGCGTCATCCCTGTACTGCATCCTCGGGTCCTAAGCGTTCTTCCTTTGACAAGCCCTCGGGCCTTTGGGCCTCTTGGACCCCCTCAGCCACATTAGAGCTTCTTAGGCCATGTGGGTTTTCTGGGCCTTTTAGAAACATGGACCCATTATGTGAAAATGGGTTTATCCTTGGTTCTTGGATATTCACTACCCATCAGCTGAATTTTTAAACTAAAAACTAATGCTATTTCCTTAATATTATTGCTATAATAAGGACGGAATAATGATGCTATCAGACTTTAGAATAATTAAATTTTTGTGGGTTCCATAACTTTTTTTGCTTTTTAATTATATTCTTTATTGTATTGATAATTTAATTTTCAATTTATTATTTTTTTAAAAGTATATAAATTTTATTCTTAATTCTTATCTTAATATTAACATTCAAATCAAATAGATCCTAAAATATTTATCTTAGTTTATTACAAAATTTTAAGTTGATAATAACATTAGAAAACTTAAAATAATAGAAAAAAAATTTAATTTGATTTTTTTTAATAGTTTTAAGTGTATATCCTCAATACCTTTTCAAGTAAATTACTGATAACACTTATCTATAATTCACATGCAATTAGATTTGATAGAAATTAGTTATCAACAAAATATGAATTAAATTTAGATAAAATTTTATAATTATTAAATTTATAATAAAATATAAGTTAAAATGACTGAATCAATCATTTTTATTTATAACTATACTTAATCTAAAAAAATTTATTTGGCGATATTTTCTTAAGCATAGTTATCTATATCATTAATATATATATATATACATATATATTGATTGAATATTACAAAATTTTGTATCAATTTGAGTCAAATAAGAAGTTAAATTTTATTCAAATTCACAAGTAACCTTACTTTTTTTTTAATGTAAGATATATTAAAATTAAATTATAATTATAAAAAGGTTAAAAATAAATTACACCCATAAAAAATTAATTATAATTAAATTATAAATAGATATATATTAAATATTTTTGTACTTTTTGAAGAATTTGGCTAGTAATAATAAATGTTACTTTCAAAATTTGTTAGTCGTTTACTTTTATTTATTTATTTTTGAAAAAGCAGTACGACCCTTTACCTCGATGTTTGTTTAATGCTCCGTCAGGCAACGTACGTTGCATTCAAAATTGCTCGTGATTCTCCGCTCTTCCTTCCTTCATCATTCATCAAAATTAAAAATTAAAAATTAAAAATTAAAAAATTAAAAAAGAATAAAAATTTATACTTATTTAACAATATTGATATAATTAAATATATAATTAGATATATAAATAGTATTTTTTTTTAAAAAGTATTTTATTAGTATTCTTCTGGGCTTTGTTTTATTTTTTATATTGTATGTTTTCTTAAATTTGCATAATATTTATTCAAATAAAGTTTGAATTTAGAAGTTAAAGAAATTATTTTATTTAGTAATAATGACCCAACAAGATTAATCCCTTTGTCGTTTAAATATTTTAAAATATTAATTACCAAAATAATTATATTTTTTATTTTGGTTATCTGTGCCTTTTTAATATTAATATAAGTTAGCCAAAGAAATCTTATATTTGAATAAAAATAAATAATAAAAAATAAAAAAATAACTTCTCAGTTGCAAGCGCTTTATTGGAATAAATGTTTACCAGCCTGAGAGCCGTTGATGAAAATTGATATTCAAGGATATGTTGGTAAAATTAGGGATAAGGAAGGGTATTTGAGGTAATTCCCCGCTGCTACTCATGGCCGTTCTATTCTACGGCTACGTGGACCCTTGCCTTTGCATTATATCGATTTTTTTTTTTGAATTTAAGAGAGTGGGAGAGGGAGTTGGAGAGAGACGTTGGCACATTTGACATACGGCAATGCCGCTTTGTTTTCTTTCTTGAAATCAAATTTGAGAAAAGAGAGAGCAGGATGATTATCATCGTCAACAATCAAAAGCTAGTCCTCTGATTTCAACGGATAGCCTGAACGGCAGCGTTTTTTATGTGCCAGTTGCCATAAATATTCCTTTTACATTTCAAATCTTCGTAGTGTTTTTCAGTTTTCCATTCTTCTTCGAGGAAATTTTGAACAAAAATGGGGAGTTCAGCTGAAATCGGCAACGGGGTAGAAGTAGATAAGTCGAAAAAAGGGATAGATGGTGGATCTGTTACTGATTTCTCGGCTAGTGAGGGTCGAGAAAGCAGCTCAGGTAGATCGAGCTCACAAATCTCCGACGACGATTTCAAAGCAAGGAAGTCTTCTTCCCCGCCTATGTTGGGTTGGCCCATCAAGAAAGCTGCGATGCCTCAACGTCCTGTTCCTGATTCGCGCCAACCTGTTCTGGATTTGGATGTTGATCCAAACCTCAAAAAGCAGAGCTCCAAAGTTTCTGGTTAGATTCTACAGTTCTATTCTTTGATTTTCGTTTCCCGTTTCTAGATTTTCCTGTTTGCGCGTTGAATGATGTTTACCTGATGCAGCGATTGTCCTTGTTTTCCCCATCCCATGGAATTTGTTGGTGTGTGTGAGAAGATAATATCCATAGCCATCTTGACCGAGTGGGTTTTATAGAAAATAATTCACACACAGAAAAGAATAGATCGCACTCTTCGGAGTTGGTAACTCGATGGAGAAAGCCGACCGCATACCCTCCAGGATTCAACAATCCTGCAAGCGTGCAGTCGTGCTGCGAAGATAACTGTAGATTGTTCATGTGTGATCTACGCTTCAGTAATTCCTTGCTCAAGCTTCGGTATAAGAAGGGGTGGTGGCCACGACCATTCGACATCGCGAGCTATAAGGAGTTCATATCTTCGCGATAAACTTTAGAGAGATTGTTTTAGCTTGATTCTGTGGCCTCCATCAAATAAGTGGAGGAATTTCCTTTGTGGAAAGATTAGGAGATTATCTTCCCTGGCGATTAGTGTTGGGACCTATGGTCACTCCCATGTGGGAAGTAGGCCAGATTGGTGTTCACTTGATCGGAATGAAAGTAGGTCAGAGTGATTTATACTTGGCCAGAATGAATAAAGGCCGAAATGGTACACTTAGCCAAAGAGGTATTAAGGGCCGAGGATTTTTCATAATGGACGAGGATATTAGGCAAAAGCCCGAGGATTTTGGTCAACGCTTGGGGACTTTAAAAATTGATCACCTGCAAAGTCTACGCAAACAACTTTTACAGGGAGAAAAATTGACTTTCAAATCTGACAACCGATTTGCAGAGCAGGTCAACCTCTCCCGAAAAAATGACGCTTTGTAAAGTTTGTGGCAGGCTTTGTTGTGTATGCAACCTGCATACCGAGTAGATGACCACCCGATCAATTTGTATATATATATGCTGGGCATGCGATATAGAGTTTAGAAGTGTGTAGAGAAGTGAGAAAGATAAAAATATAATCGAGAATACAAGGAGTAGCCAATATACTCTTGTATTTTGCTCATGTTTCTATTCTCATCTCTCCAAGGGCTTGTATAGCCAAAGGATTCTTGTAACCAAATTCATATAATGAAATTGTTTGGGAATTAAGTATCCTGTGGTTTTTCACTCTTATTCAGAAGAGAGTTTTCGACATAAAAAATGTGTGTCCTCCAATTCTCTCACTCTTTGTAGTGAGTTGTATGTTAGTCATTTTTATCCTCTCGGTTTGTCCGACCGACCGGCAACCCTCTTCTCCAACAATGAGTAGCAGAAACCTTAAACAATTTACGGAGTCGCTGGCAAACTTGCTATGCAGAGGAAATCATGCCAAAAAATGTGCTGAAAGTTGTTGAACTTCCCAAAATTAGGTCACACTTTAGATCACAGTTTCGATAGGAAACTAGATGGCATGATGGTGGTATCAAATGTTTACTATAATAAAACAAAACAAACGTGTGGTAAAAGCTAGAAGTCAGTAGTAGTTATAGGTAAGATTAGCTTGACAAAGGAGACGTGAATTGAGGAAAAAACTATGAACTTGTTTTTTTCAACCTTCATCTAATATGATAAGCTTTTAAGTTGAATAATTACTGGACAGTTCTTCTAAAGAGCATTAAATGTTTGAATAGAGATGGAGATGATGAAAGATAGGTTTGCCAAACTGCTGCTAGGAGAGGACATGTCTGGAAGTGGAAAGGGCGTCTGCACAGCTCTGGCTATTTCAAATGCAATCACCAATCTCTGTGGTAATCTCTCTCTCTCTCTCGCCCCACCCATGTGAAGATTTCTTCAGTTGATTATAGTTGTCGATTCATACTACTAATGCTGCTTCTTGCAGCTACCATATTTGGGCAGCTATGGAGACTAGAGCCATTGACTTCAGATAAAAAATCAATGTGGCGAAGGGAGATGGAGTGGCTACTTTGTGTTAGTGATCATGTCGTTGAGTTGATACCATCGTGGCAAACATTTCCTGATGGAAGCAAGCTAGAGGTAGTTGAATTCCCTTTCATAGATCCTATCATGAACTCATTTTCAATTTTGTCAAAATTTTTACTCTCTATAAACCTTATCGTTTATTTGCAGATGAGACACGTAACATAAATAAGTTTTCTACCTACTTCTATCACATCACGAACCAAGACATCACAATTAATATTAAATTGATCCAAATAAAAATCTGGGATATTACAACTTTAATTTTTGTTTGACTTCGTAAAATAACTTGTTTTTCCCCCATTTCTTTAGTTTCTTAGCCAAAATTCGCTCACGTGAGTCCAATGGCATCTTAGAAGGGTGGGAACAAAGCCCTTTGAAAGGGACTTGGAGAAGCACAGTGGACAATATAGTTTAGTATATGAGGCCTCCTGTTTTGCAGGTTCTAAATAGCGTCAAATATATGCATACTTTTCACTTAAAAAGCAAAAATGCTATTGGGGTAGTCTGAATCCACAATCTTTATAACAAAAGAATATCATTCTTAACTTTATTGCTATAATACTTTTTCACTTTTACTTAGTTTAAAATACGATAAATTGGCATTGAAATATCCAAAAGCGCTCACAAAGAGAGAAAATTCTGTTGTGAGAGTGAGTAGTTAAACAGTTATTACTCTTGAAGTCAAGAACTATTTGTTCTTATACCATTCTTAACTTTATTGCTATAATACTTTTCACATTTACTTCTTAATTAAAAAAACTTAAGTTAGCATGGAAATATCCAAAAGTGTTCACAAAGAGAGAGAATTCCATTGTCGGAAGTGAGCAGTTAATATAGTTATCACTCTTGATATTCGAAAATGTCTGTTCTGTAACTATTTTTTTTTCATCAGGTTATGACTTGCAGACCTCGATCCGATCTTTTCATTAATCTCCCAGCTTTGCGCAAGCTGGACAACTTGCTT
>JAOVVI020001173.1:0-25748 GCA_028571085.2 Nepenthes alata | reverse complement strand
ACTAATATGTATATTTTCATCCATGCTAGAACCTAAATTCCATGAAAATGTTCTAACAATAACAAATTAACACTAAAAATTATATTTATTTTCAATCTGGTTACTGCTATTCCATGCCAATTTCCTACTTTGCTTAATCTAAATATTAATATGCTGTTGATTGTATTTTACTAGAGCATCAAGGTCAAAGGAAGAATTTAGAGACCAAAGAGCAGAGATGATTAGACCTCCTTGGTAGCCTAGTAGATTTCTAGCTCAGCCAATCGCCAGATACAAGAGAAGGAAAACAAATCAAAGTGACCAAAGAAACTAAAAGAAAGCAGCCAAAAAAGGCCAGAGTAGCTGACAAAAAAAGGAAACAAAATAAAGCCAAGTGGCCGGCATTAAGAGAGAAAATCAGCCTATGGAATGGAGAAGGAAAGAGGAGCTAACTGGTGGAAAAAAGAAGGCAATGAACAATCGATAATCGGAGGAGAATTAAGTAAGTTTGACACTCACACAACACAACTCTCTTTATGTATTCAAAGGAAGGCAACGCAAGGCAAGGTGGAAAGAGGTGGCAGAGGGGAATAGGTAGTTTACGCGGCTCTTCGGTATTCTTAGGTATAGTTTATAAAGTACAAATTCTTTCCTTTGCTAGCTATTTGCCAGCAACTAATGTAGCAATTTGGAAGAAAAGTAATTTGTTGTAAGATTTGAAGTCACAGTTCTTGATCTTATTCAGTTGTTGTGAGTTATATTTGGGTTGCTGATATTGAGAAGGGTTATAAAGCTTTGTGTTCAATCCTATCACAGTTCTGTTCTAATTTTAATACAGTAAGTTCACGACATTGTTTTGTTTAATTTTCATAAGGCACAGTTGGCTTGAGAGTAAAGCCTCTAAACAAGGCTAATTCGACCAACTTGCAATAGTTTGCATGACCTATTCTTGTTGGGGTCACTCCCATGTGAAAAAATGCTGGCTTGGAAATGTCAAAAAGGAAATCCAGAGAGGAGTTCTCCGGAGTGGGAACAATTCCGGAGTGGAATGATTCTCTGGAGTGAAATATTGACCAGAAATTTTTGAAAAGTTGAACGAAAATTTTCTGAGAGAATGTTGACTCGCTAAGTGGATTTCTCCGAAGTGGAGTCTCCGGAGAGGAGTTCTCCGTAGTGAGAAATCTGGAGTGGATTCCTCCAGAGAGGAAATTCGGAGACGAAAATGCTAGAGTGCACTTTCGGAGTGAAAATGTGAGAGTCCATTTTTTCGGAGACGAAAATGTCGGGGAGCTTTTCAGAGTGAGAAATATGGGAGTGCGCTTTCCAGAGACGCAAGAGCCGGAGTGATTTTTTTCGAAGTGAAAATGCGGGAGTCCATTTTTTCAGGGACGAAAAGGCCGAAATGAATATTTCGGAGAGCAAAGTGCTGGGCAGCAGAAGATTGGTCAACATGTTGACCAGAAGATTATGGATTCTGGTCAACATTTGTTGACCTGCTGCTGAAGGCACACGGAACTTACAAGTTGGGATGGAAATGCCCAATTATGGATTAAGCACAGTAGCAACCGAGGACATTATCTCATGACCGAGGACTATGAATGACGCCTGAGGACATAGGATAATGTTCGAAGTCTTTGGTCACTTGAGACATCAAGTAACGCCCAAGGACTTTGTTAAAGGATGATGGCCAAGGGTACAGTTAACAACTGAGGTCTTTGAGCGCAAAATGGCCCGAGGACCTGAGCTCAGAAAGCGCACATGGAGGCTAGCTTAGAAGATATATTGAGCATGCGTGATCTCTAGAGAATATGCGCAATATCTACAGAGTGGGCGCTGTCTCTACAGGGTACGATGATTTACAGTACATGCGCCATCTGTGTAGGTGGCAAGCGGTAGAGTTATTGGGCAAAGTTGGTGACAGGTTGCAGAGCTGGTGGTAGGTATTTGCCCACATAACAAGCATATTGGGTAAATGGTCTCCAAGCAAAACTAAGTATATATATGAATGTATGCTGGGCATGCAAAGCATAGCACAAGTGTCTTGCGAGAAAAAGAAGAGAAGTGAGAAAAGGAAAACTTAAGAGAGAAAAAGAGTAGTCAGTTTTTACTCTTGTATTCTTGCTCTTCATTTTTGTATTCTCTGCTCTTCGGGAGGCTTTTGTAGCCAGGGGTCTCTGTAACCAATTATTCATATAGTGGATTTTGTTGTGGACTAAGTATCCCGCACTTTTTCCTTTGGTTTGTGAAGGGTTTCCATGTAAACATTTGGTGTATTGCTCTCATTCCCATATTCCTCTATCGTGTGTGTGTTTTGTGCATTTATTCACTCCTATCCTGTTTTGTGCGACTGGCAATTATCCACCTGCTTTTCCCAACAATTTTGTGCGGAGAAAGTAATCCTCCTTAATGAGAAACTACATCATACCTAATGCATTCGTAAGGTTATACACACAACCATTTAGAGGCTGGTTATATCCAAATAGGTACTACAAAGTAAGTCAGTGGCAAGCATATTAGGAGAGATAAAAAGGCAAAAGGCATGCATAAATATCATTAGGAAAGAAAATGATATTTGCTCACATCCAAAAAAAATTATTGGTGAAGAGCCAAGAATAGTTTAGCATTCATGAATATCCATTAGGCTTGAAGTATGGATTAAGCATATATCTATTTTTATTTTGAATTATATTTCTATATTATAATATCTTCAAAATTTTTAAATTTTATAATTTTTATAGTATTTAAGACTTAATGAATGTATATTTTATTTTTATTATTTTTTATTTTAGATTATTAAATTAAATCTATTTTTAATTAATGTAGGAATATGATACCTCCATATAAATACCCTAATTTTATTGTTAGAAAACATTGATGAATTAAATTGATATTAATATATTATATTTCTAATTTCTTCTCTTTTTTCTCTTTTTTCTTTTTTTTTTTGCTTCTTCCATTTTCCCTTCTTCTTCTAGAAACTGATTCAAAAACTTTATAGTAATTTTTGGGTCTAAAATGAAGTGTCCTTTGAAAGGCAAACCCAGACATTTTGAAAAGCTCCACCAAGTGACATACAATTGTTAGGCCCTCTATGTGATCACATTTAAAGTTAAACTGTTAATGTAAAAAACATATGGCAAAAGTGTGTATCTTTTTCCTTTGAACAAATTGACTTAAATTCCTTCAAATAGCTACTAAAAAGTTCTAATATTATCTTTCCAACTAAAACATGAAGATTGGCTTTTTCTTAAGTTTTCTTTGTCATTGTACCAACAATATTCAATGTTCATGTAAATCTCAAACAACCATTACAATCTCTAAAATAGGATAATTATGAGTTTCACCAACAAAACATTCTAGTTAATATTAAAACCCTCTGTAAGTTTAGAGTTAAAAGCCTAATGAAGAAACATAATAAAAAATAGTGAAAATTTGATAAATTAAAATATTATTTATATAAAATAATGTACAAATATTTTCTCCACATTAGATCATTGAGAGGTTTTTGAGGCCCAAAATTTATCAACTCAAACAACAAAAATGTTATCAGTTGATAAATTATTCTTCAAAAAAGGTTGGGGGCATTATACTTAGCAAATTATTGGTTAAATCTTACCATTTAATAGAGACCACATATTTAGCGTATAGAAACAATGAAGACCCAGAATGCATGCACATTCACATTAAAATGTGTACCTTTTGCATCTACCATAGGACCATATTGTAGTTATTGCCACTTTAATCATTATGTAAGGCATAACAAAGTATTCTCATTAGAGATACATGTTTATCCGAATTCATAGAAAAATAGTAATGAGAACAAATAGAAAAACATGATATTCAACAAAAGTGAAATGTGAATGTGTATCTCACATTATACTCAGGCGGCTCAAATTTCCCAAGCTATTAGGCAAAGTTCCTTCAAGTTGGTTATCTTTTAGATCCCTTGAAAAGCAAGATGATAATCAATTGGGGCCCAGTAATGATAAAATTAATCAGATAATATAATGACTTACAGCTCCTCCAAGGTGAAAATTTGACCAAGTTCCTTTGGGATCGAACCACTAATGCGGTTACCCCCTAGGTATCTGCAAATGTATTAATTGTTATAGTTCTTCCTGAATAAGAAGCCAATTGGTCTTTAAATCTGATAGGAGGAAATAGTTTACATACAGATTTTTCAGAGGAACTTTAACAAAACTTATGGAAATTGACCCATTTATATAATTCTGACTCAAATCACTGCATAAGAAAATAACAAAGTTAAGGACTTGATGTTACACCACCCAATGGTTACCACAGCCAGGTTGCTATTAGCGAATAAAAGTCGCATTCTGTTCTCCATTTCTGAAATTCTACAACTATGAAACAAAATAATCATATACAAGTTCAATCTAAATTGAAATTTTGCAAAATATGCTTGCCAAGGAAGCATTTTGGTAATGGAATAGAAGACATGGCTACTCAAACAAACAAATTACTGTAGAAACCACGAAAAGATAGGGGAAATCGATAAAGCTAGCAGGATACAAAAATATACACATTTCTAAATCTAATAGTTTAACAAGTGAATATAAAATTGAAATAGCGGTGAGACAAAGATGAATCATGATTTGGTGAAAATCAGTGTAAAAGACCTCACTTACATTTCTTGCAGGAGAGGAAGATTTCCAAATTCAGCTGGAAGAACACCAGAAAGATTGAGACCCTTTAACTTTCTGCAAGAGTAGAAAAGTATAACGAAACAAGAAAATGAGAACACCAGAATTCAAAAGAAGCCACACTTGAGTATAACAAAACTAAACAATCTTAGTCGAAATAGACATATGAGTGCCACTTAGGCTCTACTTGTTTGTCGGAAAACGTTTATTTGATGGAAAATAATTTTCATGAAAATTTCATTTCAGAAAATGTTTTCCACATTTTCAATGAAAAATAGTTTCAAAGAAAATAACTTCCAAATGAAATATTTTTTAACGCGTGGCATGTATAAAAAAATATGGAGTATCACACAAATTGATCAACAATATTAAATATTAACTGTTATCGATTGTAGTAATATTTTTGAGATGGTGGTAATATTTTACGATGAACAAAATATTTAAATTTATAAATAATTAGTTGTGAATATGTTCATATTTCATTTTAACAATCTCACCAAGAAATATTTGTCTAGATGTGGGCCATAAAACATGCACCATGAATATGGCCAAAATATTCTAATTACATAACCAAATATTGCAAATAAAGCAATATATTTTAGAAAACATTGTGAAAGAACAATTCACAATAATATAACATTAAATGGAATGACTATATTGGTTCCCAACTTGTAGGGTGTTTCCTACTTGACTACCTAAGTTTGCTCTTTTTCAGAATTCAATCCCAAAAACTTCATTAGTGTTCACTTACATCTATTAGTCCAAAAGGATTTGCCTTTCAATGGCGGACGACATGGTTTGTACAAACGTTTATTATTAAATAAGGTTTAAAAACTTGTTCCAAAATAAGAAAATTTGACAATTATAGATTTGATTTTTATGAAGTGTAAAACATATTTCTATTCGAGTTGAGCATTAACTCAAGAAAAAAATTCCAAATTGGCCAAAAAACAGGTGTGCAAGCTTGACATTTGAATTAGAAAGTTTCTTATGCATCACACTAATAACTATGGATACAGATATGGGCATGTATATGACATCGAATTGACAAGATAACACATTATTCTTCTAAAATTCAGAACACAATATGTAAGGGATACATTAATTAAAATTCATAGTTTTTTTGTAAGTATGGGATATAATTAATCAAACAACAGTTTTTTCGTAAACCATGAATCAATAGACGAACTTACAAATTATAATTTTTTTAGACTATATACTTATAAAGAGATTCCTGAACAAGTTATTTATCAAAGTCAAAGATGACTGAGGCATTTAAGAAAAAATGTAATCAATCAAGATGTTGTCAAGATTTGCTACTATTCCCATCAGAAAAAAAAAAAACAAAAGATGACGTGATTAATCAACTGAACATTAGACTATAATTTGATTGAGAGTCTAAGACATAAGACAAGGCTGTAAGACTCATTTTCGACCAAAGAGAGAGACCTTGGATAGAAAATATGCAAGATGAAAGAAAGTATTCAAATAATAAATCAACAAGACAACATAGTTATGGCATGAATAGAATAGTAATAACATCCACAATGTTGTAATATATGTAGAAACTTTTATCAAAAAATAGTAGGAATGAAAAACAAAGTTAGTGATCTATTAGAACACACATAAGAATAAATTTATTGAAAACAAATGCAGAGCTAAGGATGTGCCAAATCTCTGTAAACAATCATCCCTAGGGCCTCACCTCAATATTAGTCCATTTCTATCATGCCCTATGTTCTCTCTTTGATTAATTATAAATGGAAACTAGTGGTGTTCATTTCTTTTACTCAACCTTGTGTGTTAGAATTTTTCTAATTACAATGAACAAGACTTAGTTCTTATTTAATTTACATCAAATGTTCCATCTTCTTTCTTTAAAATTTTGAAATTTAGTCAAAACTTACCCCAAGTATGTCTTACTATGCTCCAAGCATGTCTGAATTACCATGGAAAATAAAAATATTCCAACATCTTCGGATACTACTCGACACACGTCAAAATATCTCAAATGTTGTTAGAAATAGGCATGCCATCCTAGAGGATGTGTCCATATGCACTGGTAAATGACTTCCAGAGGATCAAGGCTTGCAAAGATTAACAAAGAAAAGTTGGGGACTCAATTGGCAAACACCATTGAGGACCAAAAGAATAATCAAATATTGAACTGTGTCTCATTTACATACCTAAATTCATTACAGATATAGTTGTTAACTCTCTTACATTTTTGTTTCTAAGTAGTAATTTAATTTTAGTCTCAAATCATGTAATTACCTGTATAATACATGCAATAAAAAAACTCCCATAAATAGTTTCATATCAAGAAAAAGGTTTATCTAGGCAAACAAAGGAAAAATAGGAAGCAAGAGCATACATGCTTGTGACGTGGCAAACAGTGCCGCTGTTAAATGAACAATTGCACGTGACATTGCTAAAACTTGTATTGGTAAGGAATTTGTTGAGACTTTGATCACCACTGCTGCAAGACGCTCGACTGACATTCCAATAGTCATACTTCAATTTTGAAGAAATAATCTTCAGAGTTTGAACTGCAATTGAAAGCTTTATTTTATGGACCCAGAAAATATAAGAAAAAGCATGCTAATAACCCTATCTTGCATTCAGATTACAAATTCTTCTCTTTATATAGACTTGTATAGAATAATTGAAATATGCTTGGGAATAGCAAATTTCTGCAGCAAAATAAACTTATTTCATTATCACATGAAATATAAATGGCTAAAGTGAAGTGTATGAAATGACAATAATAATAACAACAATAATATAGTCTAAAATTTCATTCTTAGTTGGCTTTATTGAGATTTTTTGGGAAGAAAACATGCACACAACCGATGTAGCGAAAATGAACCTGAATTCCCCATCAATTATTAGCTACCAAACACGGTAAGAGTATAAGAAACAATTTATGCAACCAAAGAACACAAAATTCTATGGAAATATTTATCATAAAATATTCTTCTCAATTAAAAAAAAATTACAATACAAACTCTAAATAAACCATTATAAAATTGACCGGTTACAAATATAATCCCCTCCTAAGTCACTCCACAATAATCCGTGTGGATAATAGTTGAACCAAATTTCCAACACTCATAGCAGCCCACAAGGACTAATATACTAAGTAAAAAAATACAACCAAATAGAAATGTATCCTAAAAACAAGTTAGAGCAATATACTTAAGATTGGCAAAAAAATAAAATCTGAGTTGGATCACTTCTAGATGTCGAACCTCTTTCTTTTTTATCTCTTTTCTATCTTATCTCTTCATGTAGCACTTCTTGTGTTGCAAAATTATTTCAAATGTTCTAATAATTTGAAGGGCTCATTTAACATACCACATGGCTGCTTAAGCAGCCATCTTGAGATGCTTCTGCCCAATCATGGCACTTAAGTGCCCATCTTGTGATCATTTAGAGGATATCTAACTAGAATAATTGTAGATTAATTTAAAAATAATTGCATCATTTATATTGGAGAGAAATTTTATTTTTAGGAAAGTCAAGTTAACACATGAAGGATGCTTGACATGTCCTCATTTGTGTCTAAGCCAAATGCCACATGCTTGAGGTGCAGCTCTGTGTATTTTTGGTAGATTGGTGACACCTGATGTCTACTTGTGTGACATTTAGGCATATTTCTTAGTAGATTAAATGGCGCCCTGTGTACACCTATGTGGCGCTCTTATGCGGTTAAGAAAAAAGATTACCACCTGGGTCGTGCTAGGTGCGGTGCTTGATATATGCCTGTCAAGTGTTCGTATACTAATTAGGTTAGAAAAGGTCTACGCGCACTATTCAGGGTGTTTTTTGGTGGGAGGAAAAGGGAGAGGAGAGAGAAAGAGAAGATGGGAAAGAGAGAAAAAGAGAATGAAGAAGATTTTAGAGCTTTATCTGGTCAGATCTACTAGATTTGAAGGATAAGATAAGTATTCTAAGCCTATTCTTTGGTCTATTTAATAATCCTTTGATTTTATATACAATTCTTATTTTGATATAATGTACGTGACCCCTTAACTTCTCCGCTTCAAATATTGTAGCGTACATGTGGGTTTTACCAAAAGTTTTGTATTTTGTTGGGGTTTTATTGAGCATTTAAGTATTTTGTCTAATTTGTATAAAATAAGTGAATATTTAAAAAATTATATTCATATACTTGAATATTTATGAAATAAATATCATGAAATTGTACATTTAGACTTTACAAGTGATCATCCACGCATGTGCTTTGGAATAGATTTTATTTTCTTATTTGATTTGATATTTATATTTTTTATAGGGTAAAAAGTTTTATATTTTTTCTATAAAGAGAAAACGTTTTGAGTCTTTTATTATATAGTCCATCATTTGCTATTTTCTTTGAGAATCATTTTAAAGAATTGAATGAAATAATATATTCGGATATCCTAATATAAATCAAATAGAGTTGAGGATTATACTGCCCCCATAGGTAACAGAAAAGTATCATTTTACCATATCTATAGGAAGTAATAAGTAGACGGCTCACCTTTCGCTCTAATTAGTAGTATTTTTGCCTAAATTGGTTCTCTATTTTAGCATATTTTAAATTTTAAGATTTTACCTGCATATTTTTTGGTAGTTGAGATGCTTGACTTTTGAGGTTTTGGTAGTTTTGATCAACATTTGAAGTTTATCCAATTTTAGAGTTTGGACTTTTGATCCTTTGGTTGATTTCTTACTTTAGATTGTTTGCTATTTGTATATGTAATACTTGATTTCTAATTATAACTTTTGATGTCATTAATTAATTTTGGATCGATGTAGAAGGTAATTGTTATGAAAACTTGAAGAAGATTTTATTTATAGAAGTAGGCTTGGAACTTGATCAATGGTCATGCGCATTTTAGAAAGAATGTGCATGTCTGACAAGTATTACTATATTGCTCTTTCATGTTTTAAGTAGAATACTCATGCATGAGTTGCACTTAATGCAGCGCTTGTGCATGCTTTTGGGTTTGAGCTGCATTTGATGCACACTTAATCGACACTCTTACACTGATTTGTTTATAAAGGTAGCATTGATACAGTTGTCGATCAATTTTTTCAGGAAGAGGACAAAAGCGGAGAGAAGGAGAAGAAGAGAGGAATATTATATAAGTAATTTTAAAGTATTATTTTATCATATTTGTCAAATTTAAATGTTAAAGTACGTATTTTTAAGCTACAGCTTTGATTTATTTTAGATTTTTTCTAATTTTGTTAACGTTGTGTTCTTTAAGATGCATCATATAACCCTTTACCACCATATTTTGAGTATTATTATATACATGTGATTTTTATTGAAGATTTCGAGGTTTTGCTTTGATTTTACTAAATATTTAAAGAGTTATTCGTTTTGTATAAAATAAGCAAATTTTTAAAATATTGTGTCTGTATATACAAATATTTGCAAAACAAAAATTATGAAAAATGTGCTTTTTGGCCTTCCATATGGTAGTCCATATATGTGCTTTGGATTAAACTCCATTTTCTTATTTGATTCAATTTTTATATTTTTTTTACAATGTAAAAAAAAATTTATATTTTTACTTCATCCTTGTACAAATTTTGTACTTTTTCTAGGAAGAAATAGTTTTAGAAATTTGTTATAAAATTCCCCGATTTAGTATTTTGTTTAAAACCATTGTAAGGAATTGATTGGAACAATACATATAAACATCCTAATATATTTAGACAAATTTCAGGATTATACTTACCATCCATATGAGGCAAAATAAATGATATTCAATTTTATTTATAGAGAGTAATATATAAACGGCTTACCTATAAGTATAAATAGAAATGATTTAGCCTAAAGTTACTCAATGTGTATATAATCCTTCTGAGGATCGAGTTTCTAAAATATAATAAATTTTAGTCATCAAGTTAATATAATTAAGTGAAGGATAAATGGATTAAGGAAACATGAGAAAAAATTAAATTAGGAAGCAAATTAGGGAAAAGAGGCTCCGTGCCTGAAGAGTGCCCGAGGCGCCATTAGGCGTGGGACTGGTATAATGGGACAGCCTGAGCAGTGCCCTAGGTGCCACCAGGTGCTGGATTTGCATAATCGCTCACCTGAGGAGCGCCCGAGGCGCCACCCAGGCGAGCAATTGGCAGAATTGACCGCCCGAAGGGCATTTGATGAGCGCCCAAGGCTGCAATATGGCAATATGGGGGTGCCCAAAGAACGCCCGACTGGGGCTCGAGCGTCAGTAACATTTTTCAGCGACCGACCTTTATTCTGCGTTTATAAAAAGGGGAAGGGGAGAGGGTTTTGAGCACGCACGAGTAGAAGTACAACGGTGGAAGAGAGAGGAAAAGAGGAAGATGATGGCTTATTCGCCACATCCGGTCCGATCAAAGTAAGAAAATTAGTAAATCAGGCTAAGACAAGTGTACTCCGAACTTTCTCTTCTCTTATCATTGCTCTTTGACATCTCCGTAGGGTTTTATTGCTCTAATACTCATTTCCTCCAAGATTTAATGCGTGTTTCTTAGATGTTTCATAGATTTATGGATAAATTTCATATTTAAGTATAAGTATCATGATTTATGGGTTTGATTTCGATGTTTAACTCACAATTCACGTTCAATTTTTGTCTGGAATATTTTCTCCAAAACCCTAGTTCAAAAATGGAGAGCAGGGCATTTGTAAATTTTGGGTTATGAAGAGGAAATGTCATTTGATGAATCATTTGAGCTATTCTGACAATTTCCTCTAAAAAATTATAATATGTTACACAATCCAAAATTATTGAGAGTTTCAGGCTTATATGAGGGCTTTGACCTAACGTTCTCCGGTATGCCATGAGAATGACTCCGTCTATTGAGTGATTTGTAGACTGCCTTCCTCGGGGCATTAATGATTGGAGGATAATAATTAGGCCTAATTAAACAACCTACCCTCAGGATGTAAATAAGGAGGAACCTATGTTTTGAATTAAGAATCAAGAACAAGAGAACCATCCTGTCCTTGGGATGTAAATTTTGAAGGATATGGGCTTTTGAACTATGAATTAAGAACAAGATAACCATCCTACCATCTAAATGTAAATAGAGGAGGATACGAACCGATGAACTAAGAACCAAGAACTAAGAATCAAGAACAAGTGATCTCATGTTTAAGAACCAAGAATTAAGAATTAAGTGAATATCCTATCCTCGGAATGTAGATAAGGGGGAACTCATGATCAAATTATTTTCAAATAAGAACTAAAAACTTTTAAATAGGATTTCTTTTATGTTTATGCATCGTTTCATGTTTTTGCCTCGTCTGCATGCCTGTTAATTTTCAAGTTTCTTTTGTGTTTCTTTGTCCTTACATATTTATATGATTTACATGAAATTTGTATGTTCTTGTTTCTATAATACATTATTAAGAATTTGGCTCACCTCTTACTTTTTGTCCCCCTTCTAGATAAGCTGATGCCTGATAAGAAGGATTAAAAATAGGATTTAGTTAGAAGGAAGCTTGTTGGGCTTGAAGACCTTTGGAGATTTTGGAAACTTTGAGGAATTGTGAATATATATAACTAGCATTTTGAATGAATGTTGTATATTATGATGATATAGTTTGTTTGTATCATGATGGATGTATTATTTTGCTTACGCAGATGATAATATGGTTATAGTTGCTTCTGCGATATTTTTAATTTTGAAATTTTTATAGATTCCTAGGTGGCATCTCTATTTAGATCCAATACGAAAATTAATAGTACTGTGTTTGAGTCATGGATGATATGTCAATTGTTGATCATGTGGATATGTCGTGAAATACATTTTGAGGACTATTTATGTATATATTGTATGTAGGTTGTGTTAATTTAGGTTGTCTGTATGGGTTTTTGTCCACTTTTAGGGAAAACTCTGGCCGATTTTCTATAAAATTTGATATTTTAAATTAAGTGCATATTAGCCTGATTTGGGTAAGTATGATTATTGATGGAGGTTATTAGTGGATTATGACCCGTTCGGTCACAAATGGTATCTGAAAAAAGAGATACCTTAGGTTTGATTTGAATCGTACGCGAAAGTTTAGGATCGATTAATATTGATCAAATAAGTAGATGAAGGTATATGATGATTAAGTTAGATTAAATAGTCTTAGGTATCCTAGATTGCAGAAGTTAGATTAGAATTAAGTTGGGACTTAGTGTTAAAGTTTATTGGCATTGATTCCTGGTTTAGGCTAATCGATTTTGGTTTAAAATTCTAGTTGATCTGTTCTAGGTTGAGGTGAGATAAGGGTAGTGAGGATTAAATGGAATGTTTAGGTTTTAGCCTTAGGGCTTTTATCTTAAAATACATTGATTGATTTTAATGCCTCCCTCTAATATGATTATGCAAGGTCAATTAATATTGTAATATTTTTGGTTATAAGGAATAGTATGGCTAGGAGAAGATGAAGAAGAAATACTCGTGGAGATGCTAGTGCCCCTTAGGATCGAGAGGCAGAATATCTGAACTTATTGGGTAGAATGACTAATATACTAGAATCAATGGAGCAACGTCACATGGCTACGATTCTTGTACCAGATCTGGCCCCAGTAAATACTGGCCCAATGGCATATGAGAGGTTTACGGCAGAGAGGGTGCCTACATTTTTGGGAGAATCAGATCAGGTGAAGGCGGATATTTAGATTCAGAGACTGAAAAAAAATATTTACGATCATTCAATGTTCTGATCAGAAAAGAAGTTACTTTTGTAACTTATAAATTAGAGGGAGAAGTTGATAGTTGGTGGGCAATGAAGAAAAGGGTTTTGGGTCTGCCCAATGTGGAAATTTTCTAAGAGATATTTGAGAAGGCCTTCTTGAAAAAATACTTTCCTTCTAGCCTCCAAGATTGAAAGGAAGAGGCGTTTATAAGGCTTAGGCAAGGAAACTGTACTATGGTAGAGTACGATGCAAGGTTTGCTGAATTGTCATGGTATGCACCGTATATTGTGGAAGATGAGTCGAAAGAGCCAAGAAGTTCCAACAATGATAAAGAGATGAGATTAGAGTCAGTTGGTGACCCAAAAGTTTCAAACCTATGCTGAAATTCTAGATAAGGTTCTGATATTTGAAAGAGAACTTGAGGCTCAGAAATCTTTTGGTAAGAGAGCAGCTAGTGAGGTGAGTTTTAGTGCGGGGTCTGATTTGGGACCCTCGGAACCTATTAAAAAGATAAAAGTGTTTGATAAAGGAAAATGTAGCATCGAAATTCAGTCAGTGTTAGGTTTCCAGACATCAGTGGTAAACTGTAATCATTGTGGGAGGAAGTATTTGGGGAAATTTTATTTTCGATTGATGGAGGCCTATTTTAATTGTGGTCAATAGGACCATTGGATTGAAGATTATTCCCTACCCAAGAGGTTGGAAGCAAAAACTTCCGCTGTTCCGGCTAAGGCATTTACTGTGACAGTTCAGGATACTGAGGTAACCTCAAATGAAGTTAAAGGTATTCTTTTTATTTGTAAAGTTTTGATTTCTGTTTTATTTAATTCAAAATTTATGTATTTTTTTAATTTTTCCATGATTTGCATGTTATATCACAACCACCCCAAAAATTCTAGATTATTCAATGGCTACATCTATGCATTCTTTTATGGACCTTATGAATTGTGAACAACTATTAACCGAATACCCAATTGGGAAAGGAATGCGAGTTTAGTTTTAGGAAATTCCCTGTGGAGCATGTAGCATCTTCGGTAGCATGATTTTGAATCTGTAGGGCTAAAGAAGTGGCTAATTGGGAAGACCAAATGATGTTATAAAGGTGTATGTTCTTCTTGGATTTAACTGAATCTAAAAATCGATCCTACAAGTATTTTTCAAGGATTGTAAAGCCATGAGGTGTTTGGCTTAGGAGCGATCAGTATTCATTAGAATTGGACATGTGAAGGTTGCCTTCGAGAAATTTAGAAAAAAATGTTGACTGTTTTATTTGGGTTGACCCTTGATGGGTCTGGTAAGTTATAGTAAAATCTAATATTTTTGAGGAAGGCTATGACTATATTATTCTTGTATCATAATAGGTGGCTACCCTCAAACCAAGTGCTGGAGAAGCTCATGATTTGAAATTGTTTCACCCATAGTTAGGGTTGGCTAATGAGACCCTTCCCTTGAGGAATTATAGGTGCTCCTTATGGGGATTGTGATTGTCCCATCATTTTGGAGGTTTGAGAAGATGCGTCATAAATGAGGAATGAGATATGTAATGATAGTTTTTATGGACTGAAGGGTAAATTGATGATCCTGTAGTTTGGATCGATCTCTGAGGGATCAAGTGAAATGTGGTAGAATCATATGTTTTTGAGAAAAATCTTGGATTATGTTTCCTGTATCATATGTAGATGATTTCCCTTGGATTAAGTGGGAGAGAAGTCCATAGTTAGAGTTACTCCACCTGTAGGTCGGAATTAGCAATTGGAGTTTCCGTTTTGAGAACTTATGGGTATTGCTTTGGGAGATTGCTATTGTCTAATAATTTTAAGGGCTATAATAGTTATGTTATAAAGGAGAGATGATTTTATGATATTGCAAGTAGATAGACCTGTTTAAGAATTGTGAAGATGAACATCGGTATCTTTAAGGAAAGCAAACATTAGTACTGACAATTGATGTTGGGAGTCTTTAGACTTAATATACCTTTGATACTTCGTAGGAGATGTGAAAGGTAAATCATGAGTACGTTCAAATGCTTTGGTAATGGGATGTCATATTCTTAAATTGGGAGACAAAATCGTATTCGAAGTATAGGAACTATAAATTTATCAAATGAGAAGTCCTTATGGTTTTGCTTCATAACGCTTAGAACGACCCACTCATCATGATCATGGAGGGCGTGTTCAAGTTTAATCAGTTGACTCGTCGGTATGCCAACATGATCCTAATGTTGCTTAGTATTTGGGTATTGAGATTTTTGGTAATGTCTTAAAGCTATATCGCATCCTTGGGTGACTGTTATAATTATAGTTTCTAATTTGGCTGTAATTTAAGGATTTGTGGGAATTGTCTTAATGGTATGGAAATATTCGGATTTGTTCTAATTATGGCCGCCTATGATCTAGGTGTTCCACATGGATTATGTATTTTTTAGAAAATATCGGTTTGGCAACATACCAACAAAATAATGAGAATATAAAGTGTTTCGGCTTTGAAATTTGATTGCGATTTGAGGTTTATATCGAAATCTTAGCCAAACTTGATCAGAGAATTTTGGGTGTTATATTAAATTAGATATGGTGATGGGTTACAACCGTACGATTCATAATTAGGTAATTTATCAGAGTTGTGCAGAGAAAGTGTGGTGAACCTATATATTTTAAGGTTAAATTTGAGGTTCGGAAGGAATGATCATTTTTTAGGCTTAGCAAAAATCATTAACCCGTTTGAGGTTTTGAACTAGGTTGGAAAGGTAGTTAATAAATTGGGTTGCTTTCGGACTTGATGAATTTAGATATTGATAGAACGCATCGGGAAATAAGGATCAAGACAATTTGAATGCTTAAGGTTCTTTGGGATAATCATTTAACTAAAGAGATGATTTCGGAACACTTGGAAGATTGCTTTCGATTAGGAAATTTCGAGGTTCGTTAAATTTCAATGACATAATTTTTTTAAGTGTAGAAGAATTGTGAGGTCCGAGTTTCTAAAACATAATAAATTCTAGTCATTAAGTTAATATAATTAAGTTAAGGATAAATATATTAAGAAAAAATGAGAAAATTTTGAATTAGGAAGCAAATTAGGGAAAAGGGGCCCCGCGCCTAAAGTGTGCTCGGGGCACTATCAGGTGTGGGTTTGGCAGAATGGGACAGCCCAAGCAGTGCCCTAGTCTCCACTGGGTGCGGGATTAGTAGAATCCCTCGCCTGAGGAGCACCCGAGGCGTCACCTAGGCAACCAGTTTTAGAATTGACCGCTCAAAGGACACTCGATGAGCGCTTGAGGTGGTAATATGACTGAACGGGGGTGCCTGAAGGATGCCCGACAAGGGCTTGAGTGCCAGTCACGTTTTTCAGCTACCACCCTTTTTTCTACGTTTATAAAAAGGGGAAGGGGAGAGGGCTTCAAGCATGCACGAGCAGAAGCACGAAGGAGGAAGAGAGGAAAAGAGGAAGAGGAGAGATTCTTCGCCACATCCGATCTGATCATTGTAAAAAAAAATCAGTAAATCAGGTTAAGGCAAGTGTACTCTGAACTTTCTCTTCCCTTATCGGTGCTCTTTGACATCTCTATAGGGTATTATTGCTCTACTACTCATTTCCTCTAAGATTTAATGCATGTTTCTTAGATTTCTCATAGATTTATGGATAAATTTCATATTTAAGCATAAGTATCATGATTTACAAGTTTGATTTTGATGTTTAACTCATGATTCACATTCGATTTTCATCCGGAATATTTCCCGCAAAACCCTAGCTCGAAAATTGGGAGTAAGGTGTTCTTAAATTTGGGGTTATGAAGAGGAAATGTCATTTGATGAATTATTTGAGATATTCAGACAATTTTATCTAAAAAATTGTAACATGTTACACTATCCAAAATTACTGAGAGCACCAAGCTTGTATGAAGGCTTCGGCCCAAAGCTTGTGACTCAGGATGTAAATAAGGAAGAACTCATGATCAAATTGTTTGCAAATAAGAACTAAGTACTTTTAAGTAGGATTTCTTTTATGTTTATGCTTCGTTTCATGTTTTTGCCTCATTTGCATACCTTTTTAATTTTCAAGTTTCTTCTATGTTTCTTTGTCCTTACGTATTTATATGATTTACATGAAAAGTTTTCTATTTTTATTTCTGTAGTACCTTACTAAGTATTTGGCTCACATCTTACTTTTGTCCCCCTTTCAGATAAACTGATGCCTGATAAGAATGGCTAAAAATAGGATCTAGCTAGAAGGAAGCTTGTCGGGCTTAAAAGCCTTTGAAGATTTTTGGAACTTTGATGAATTATGAATGTATATAGTTAGTATTTTGAATGAATATGGTATATTATGATGATATAGCTTGTTTGTATCATGATGGATGTATTGTTTTGCTTCCGTAGATGATATTATGGTTATAGTTATTTCCATGTTATTTTTTATTTTGAAATTTTTACAGGTTCCTAGGCATTATCTCTGTTTAGATCCAATACGGTAGTTAATAGTACTGTGTTTGAGCCATAAATGATATGGAAATTGTTGATCCTGTGGATGTATCGTGGAATAAATTTTGAGGACATTTATATGTATGTTTTATGCATATTGTGTTAGTTTAGGTTGTTTGTATGGATGTTTGTCCACTTTTAGAGGAAGTTCTGCCATATTTTCTACAAAATTTGATATTTTAAATTAAGTCGATATTAGCCTGATTTGGGTAAGTATGATTATTGACGGAGGACCTTAATGGATTATGACCCGTTCTGTCACACATTCCTCAATGTTAATCTTTGGTCCTTAATTCTTAGATTTTAGTATGTTTTAAATTTTTGAGATTTGTTATAACTTCCTGAAATATTTTTATCCGATTAAATTTAAACTATTTATTATTTTAGATAATTTTGGGTAATTCAGGGGTAAAAAAATTTAATAAATATTATAAATTTTAGAGAATATTTTGATTTGATGGGCCAGCATCCAAAGTGCATCCGTTCGGCTGCCCGAGTATCGATCTGGGCTTTTGTGATTGAAAGAAAAATGGATATATATATATATATATATATATATATAATGTATTGTATAATAATAATATATATAATAATGTTAATGAAAAATAAAAAGAAGAATCAGGAGAAACAATCGGGGAGAGAGAGAGGGCAGCATGAGGGTTAGGGTTTGGGTGGAGCGGTGGTGGCCATGGCCGGCGGCGTGCGGTGGCTGACGGTGGTTAGCGATAGCTGTCAGGCGACAACATGCGGGCAAGGAGGTCGTGGCCACGGGTGTGGCAGCTATGCGTGCAGAGGCCGTACAAGGAGAGGAACCATGCGAAGGAGAAGAGGAGAAATGGAGGCTTTTGGGTCCGATTTCGAGCTCGAGATAGTTGTAGAAAATGTAGATCGCGTCGAGGCAAGTGTTCTTATTCTCACTATTTGTTCTCTTTCGAATTTTGTTTTTTTTTTCTTTGGGTATTTTTATCTCGATACCCACCTAAATCGTGAAAAATATGTACCCCATGATAAATGTTCAAGAAATATATAGTTATTGTTTGAATCGTGCTCCGATTCGTTTAGTTGGGTATGTCCAAACCCTAACCCGTAGCTTGTTCATGTCCTCCCATTTCCTCTTCGATTAAATGTCAAAATGACCCCAAAATATGAATTATCAAGTCCTAATTATGCATATACTTTGGCCGGGGGTCAAATTTCACAAGAATCGACCTGTTCGCGGCGTTCGGAAGCGTTAAATGTGTACTGTTACTGTTCATCCGAAAAGAAATGAGAAATTTACATATTTTTACCTTCAAATTATGTTAAATTGACCTCAAAAGGTAAATCATCATGTCCTAATTATGCATATACATCAACCGGGCATCTGATTTCACAAGAATCAACCCGTTCGTTGCTTCCGGGAACTCTAAATGACCCCTATTACTGTTCATACGAAATAAAAGGACAATTGGCATGCTTTACCCTCATTCAATTGTTATGAAAGCTATGTCTAATGTGCATTTAAAATTATAATATTTTGGAAAATGTGTTTGTAATCAATTGCAAAGGGAAAATGGTCTAGAGCTCCTAAATATGGCAATTTCTCATCGATGGTAAGAATATTCACTCTCATATATAAAATATGATATTATGAATGTGAATCGAAATGTCAAAATGCTTAAATCTAAAGAAAGATATGAATCGTACAAGTAATTTGAGGGAAATCCACAATGTATTAATGATTAAATGGATCTCCCGAATTGAGATATGTGGATGAAAGGATCTCCTTGATGGAGATACAATGTATGAAATAATCTCCCGGATGGAGATAATGTGAATGAAATGTGGTGGATCCTCCCTTAAAAGAATGAGTAATCATAAAACAAGGACCACGAAATTATGTTCATTTGGTAGTATTCTCTGGCTCGTCATTAACATCATGGTGGAAACCCAACAGTTACTTTGGCCACGTAACCTGGCCACTATTGTGAGCGGGTGATGTTTGTGGCATCCCTTAGAATACTACTATGGAAGAACGAGAATTGCCCCTATACCCCGGGAAAATAGGGCAAATGGGATGGCCAAGTAGCTGTAGGCCTAAAATGCTGCCGACGATCGAGATGCTGAAATCCTAAAGTGTGATGGCCAAGTCGCTGCAGGCCTAAAATGTAGTCGATGGTCGAGTTGCTGGAGACCTAAAATGTAGCCGATGGTCGAATTGTTGCAGACCTAAAATATAGCCGATATGGTTTAGAATGTGTAGCATACACATTCCTTTCCTCGTTCTTTCACATCGTTAGTCAATACTGACGCTGATTCAGAAAGACTAAAGTGAATAATAAGTGCACTAAAACATATTTAAATGGAAATTAAATGTTCTAAATCATGTTAAATGGCAAATTGGTACTTCTAATTGTCTTCTTCCCTTCATAGTCCATTGTATTTATAACTGCATGTTGCCCCTTTCCATTATCATTTTCGTTATTTTTTTACCGTTTGATAGTGATTTATGATTTTATTTGCTGAGCTGTAGACTCATCATTACTATGTCTCCTTTCAGATGAGAATGCTCTGATACTTCACAAGACTGAGTAAGCTATAGGAGTTTGATAGGCAGCAAACTTCAAGTGCGGAGCGTAAGGACGTTGATTGTATATTATGTGTGAAGCAAGAGCTTGTATTTGATTTCGAGTACTCAAAAAATTTATATTTTTTGTTTCTGTGATGATGATTTTCTCGTGGATGATTAAATGGTTGTTTTTCTGTTGTCTGTATGGTTATTATGCTTCCGTAGGAAATATTATGGTCATGATGGGTTTTTTGTTTAGTTGGCATCCTTTCTAGCCGACGTTATATCTAAGATATAATGTCGGTGCCACCTGTGGTGTCGTGGTAGTTGGAGATCCTATGGATAATTGAGTTGTTTGGTGTTGTGGAACTATTGTGGATTATTGTACAGGGTTTTGTACAGGTATTTGTATTTTGGCAAACATCCGAATTACAAACGAAATTTTGCGTAATTTTCTACATAAATTTATAAGATTATTTATGGGCTTTATTTTTATATTTATTGACGGATGTTATTTAAGAAAAACAACTCAATCCGTCACATTTGTACCCGCATTTAATTTACATGCTTGATTTTTAAGACTTATAGGCTTTGATCGTTATTCGAATTTACCTAGATTTAGATTAGAGTTTGGATTTTGAGCATTTGGATTTATGATATCGAACTTTAGATGATTTTGTCTATTAAGATTATTTGGTATTTGTATTCAAATTATGAATTTTGTGTATGAAATGATATTTAGATATTTTGTATTTGGAATTTCAATGTTTGAGACATTTGATATACAGAACTTTGTATGTATTTTATTGATTTTAGTTTCGTCATTCACATTTATGGACCTATATTTATTATTATGAGGTTTTGAGTTCTAAAATATAGTAATTATGAGGTAATTTAGATAATATAACTAAAACTAGTTTAAGGCACACAAAAATTTATATTTCTGAGGCAAAATCAGGTGTTAGTGGAGGCCTCCAGCCGGGCGCCCGAGGCGGCACCATGGGTTATAACCCGGCATTAGTACCTCTTTTCTCAAAATGAGCTGAATATGAGGCAGATAAGATGGATGTATTTTTTGAAGGACTTCGATTGTGAAATTCAGTATTAGTCGAGTAAGGGCAATGTGGTGGCAGACGCTTTGAGCCATCAGTCGAATTATATGGCTCATTTGAAGATTAAAGAGATGGAGATGTTGGAATGCATGAAGCAATATGATATTCAAAGTTATGCCCATGGAAATCGGATAATATTATCGTATTTTTAGATTCAGTCAGAAATATTGAACCGAATCAAGGAGCAAATGGATGATCCATTCTTGGCTGCCATTGCAAGAGATTTAAACCAAGATTCTAGAACCAATTTTAGCATTCGAGCCGATGGAGTTTTGAGGTTCTGTGATCGGATTTGTGTACCCAAGTTGAAGAATTAAATAAACAAATCATGAAAGAGTTCATTGGTCCAAGTATACGATCCACCCGAAAATTAATAACATGTATCATGATTTGAAGAAAATAGTTTGGTGGATGAATCTGAAAAAGAAAATTATGGCCTTTGTTGGAAGATACTTAATCTGTCAACAGTTGAAGGCCGAACGTGAGAAGCTGTTCGATCTTTTATCGCCTCTGCCTATTCCTAATCGGAAATGGGAAGATATATCCGTGGACTTTAGAGGGATTGCCAATGATGCCTAGGAATCACAATACTATTTGGGTGATTGTAGACCGCCTTACGAAATCAATACATTTTCTAGTCATTCAGGTCATTTATTCAAGAGATCGCTTAACCCTGATGTACATTAATGAAATAGTTTGATGGCATGGTGTTTCCGCAACCATAGTATCTGATCGAAACCCGAGGTTCATCTCAAAGTTTTGGGAGAATTTGCACTGTGAGTTAGGGACGGATTTAAAATTTTGTACAGCTTATCACCTACAGACGGATAGCCCATCCAAGCGAACCAGTTAGATTTTAGAGGATATTCTAAGGGCCTCGATAGTGGAGTTGAAGGGACATTGGGATGATTATTTTTCCCTGGTGGAGTTCGCTTATAGAAATAGTTATTATGCGGGATTGGGATGGCTCCTTTTGAAGCATTGTATGGGAGGAAGTGCCGCTCGCTTATTTATTGGGAAGAGACGACTAATAGACGGCTTATGGGACCGGAGATTGTTAAGGAAACCTCTGATAAGATCAAAATGATTCATGAGAAGCTGAAGGGAGCACAAAGTAGACAGAAGAGCTATGCTGATCGGAGAATATTGGAGCTAAAGTTAAAAGTCAGGGATTTCGTCTTCTTGCAGGTGTTACCATTGAAGGGCGTATCCAGATTTTGGGTCAGAGGAAAGTTAAAACTAAGTTTTATTGGCCCATTGGAGATTTTGGAGAATGTGGGGGAGGTGGCCTATCGATTGGCCTTGCCACCAACCTTAGAAGAGGTTCATAATGTTCTCCACGTATCGATACTCCGAAAGTATGTTCATGATCCCACTCATGTCAATAATTACGAGTATTTATAAATCAATGATGGATTGTCATAAGCTAAGGAACCTGTGACGGAATGGGTTTTTTTTTTTTGATTCCGTCATTCATAACATAGGACCACAGATGCCATCTAGGATCCATATACTTTAAACCAGAAGAAGCATAGCGAAAGTTACTCTAACATCTTGTGGAAATGTTCGTATTCATTTCAAAGTGTTCAATTCTGAATACATAATAAAAATGTCTGACTATAAAGGTTCATGAATCATAAGTAAGTCATTACAATAATATTCTTCAAGATAAACTCCTGAGTCTTTAATAATTCTTTCGACTCCAACTCGTCCGGCACAAGCTTTAGAGTCTTCTCTGAAGGGGGGAAAAATAGAAAACAGTGAGCCGAAGCTCAGCAAGGTACATGCATATGAACTGTAAAATAGTTATGCCAAAACGATCATACAACCATGCAATACGTCATCTGAAAAACAGTAACGGCATACTATAACCATATTAAACCTCATACATCATAGATCAGTACTTTATAGACTGAAAAACGGTAAAGTATAACCTTTAACGATACATGGTAAAACTGAAAATAATACTCTATACTGTTTACGGTCATCTGTAAAGCGATAAACTTGTAGGTTTAACACTGCTCTGTAACGATTCATTATCATCATTTTACTGTAACATAGCATATTGGTAACAACAGTAACGACACTTCTTATTCGGTAATCAATACTTCATATTATTACCTCCTTGTACAAAGCCCCGAGGACGGCTCTTATTTTTCCTCCTTGTATAAAGCCCCGAGGACGGCTATCATTCATCTTTTTATCAAAACCCATTTATCATCTTTTCACGGTATAGTGTATTTTTATCTTTTACTGTGACATATCTTAATAATTTCAGACCCTGCCAGTGTACCCTACTGACAAAAGGGGCGAATGATCGAGGATAGATTGTGTTCAGTCCACATAATCCAAGGCCTATCATGTCAGATATATCGCATCCCGAGGGATATCTGTACTGTGTGCCACCCGAAGGTAGGCTGGTAATAGAAATTTCCTCCTGACCGTAACGCCCCGAGGGCAGGGCGGACCATGAATCACTCCATGGACAGAGATATCCTTGATTACCACCGTAAGTTCTAAGGCCTCACCCAAGAACTTACCTGGACTGTAATCAATCTCGGGTCGAAAATCATCTTTTCATTGGATGTTACTATATTAAGGACGGAGCTCTTTTCGTGTACAAACCGAAGTTCCTTTTACCTTTAAAAGCCGGAGTTAATTCTTTACTTATGACGAAGTTCAAAGCCGAATTCATTTTCAATCCAAAATCGGAGTTAATTTTCAATCCAAAACCGGACTTCATTTTCAATCCAAATTCAGAGTTTATTTTCAATCCAAAACCGGTCTTCATTTTCATTTAAAATCAGAGTACCATTCCTTCTTAAAAACCGGAGGTGCATTTCCTTTAAAACAGGAGTTCGTTTTCTTCTTAAGGCCGGAGTTCATTCTTTCATAAAAGGGACGGAGTGCGTAACTCCAAACCCGGAGTTCTTTCTTTCATAAAAGACGGAGCTCATTACAATCCGAGGCTCATCTTCTTCAAAAGACGGAGTACCTTTTTCTTAACTAAAAACCGGAGTTCTTTTTATTATAAAACGCGGAGCCCATCTTCTTAAGAGACGGAGCTCATTCTTCAATAGGGACGGAGCTCATTTTCTTAAGGGACGGAGCTCATTTCTCAATAGGGACGGAGCTCATTTCTCAATAGGGACGGAGCTCATTTCTCAACAGGGACGGAGCTCATTTTTCAACAGGGACGGAGCTCATTTCTCAACAAAAATCCGGAGTACATTTTTCGTAACGAAAACAGGAGTTCTTTTTGTTACGAAATCTGGAGCTCATTTTCATCTAAAATTCGGAGTATATTTTTCTTAACAAAAACCGGAGTTCTTTTTGTTACAAAATCCGGAGCTCATTTTCATCTAAAATCCGGAGTACATTTTCTTAACGAAAACCGGAGTTCTTTTTGTTACAAAATCCGGAGCTCATTTTCATCAAAAATTCGGAGTACATTTTTCTTAACTAAACCGGAGTTCTTTTTGTTACAAAATCCGAAGCTTATTTTCATCTAAAATCCGGAGTACATTTTTCTTAACAAAAACCAGAATTTCTTTTGTTACAAAATCCGGAGCTCATTTTCATCTAAAATTCGCAGTACATTTTTCATAACGAAAATCAGAGTTCTTTTTGTTACAAAATTCGGATCTCAATTTCATCAAAAATCCGGAGTAGATTTTTCTTAACGAAAACCGGAGTTCTTTTTGTTACAAAATTCGGAGCACATTTTCATCAAAAATCCGGAGTACATTTTTCTTAACGAAATCGGAGTTCTTTTGTTTATAAAGGACGGAGTGCGTAAAAAGCCAAAGTTCTTTCTTTCATAAGGGACGGATTGCGTAAACTCAAAAGCCGGAGTTCTTTTGGTCATAAAGGACGGAGCGTGTAACTCAAAAGCCGGAGTTCTTTAACAAAAGCCGGAGCTCTTTTTGGAGTACTTTATCATCAAAAAGGACGGTGTACTTTTCCTTAAAAAGAACGGAGACCTTTTTCTTAATGGACGGAGTACGTAAACTCAAAAGCCGGAGTTACTTCTTTATTAAAGACGGAGCTTATTTATAAAGGCCGGAGTTCTTTTTCCACAAAAAGGACGGAGTTCTTTTTCTCAGAGGACGGAGTGCTTTTTCATTTACAGGACGGAGTCCATCTTTCATTCACAGAAAGTAGATATTCAATGCAGAAAGCAGGGACTTAAAACAGAGCACACTTCAATATTCTCAAAATATGAACTTGAAAGCAGGGCAGAGCACACTTGCAATATTCTTAATGCATCAATTTAGAAGCAGCGTCCGAAG
>JAOVVI020001172.1:7596-22880 GCA_028571085.2 Nepenthes alata | reverse complement strand
ACATGCGGGTGTCTTGAGACGTTACAGTGGTATCAAAGACGGGACCCGATTCGGTATGCCAGCGAGGACGCTGGGCCCCAAGGGGGTGGATTGTGAGGTCCCACATCGGATAAAAAGGGAAACGAAACGTGCTTTATAAAGGCGTAGATTACTCTCCATTGTGAACGCGTTTTGGGGGTCGTGGGCCTGCCAGGAACAAAATCGTACGGGAAAAACTGTGCGGGCTTGACCCAAAGCGGACAATATCCACATGCGGGTGCCTGGGGACGTTACAGTGGTATCAGAGACAGGGCTCGGTTCGGTGTGCCAGCGAGGATGGTGGGCCCCCAAGGGGGGGTGGATTGCGAGGTCTCACATCGGATAAAAAGGGGAACGAAACGTGCTTTATAAAGGCGTGGATACCTCTCCTTTGCGGACGCGTTTTGGGGGTCGTGGGCCTGTCAAGAACAAAACCGTGCGGGCTTGGTCCAAAGTAGACAATATCCACATGCGGGTGCCTAGGGACGTTACAAGATTATCTGACAAACTTCATATATTGGAATTCCAATAGATAAACTCCCCTTCATAATTGAGGAATGAAGTGATTCAATTGAAATGAGGTGGAGCTACAGAGATAAGGTAAAATAAGGATGAAAATGGACTAGGGTAGTTGTGGAGGGATTTTCTCTGTCCTTTGAAATAGGTTCTACCTTGTAATTGTCAATCGCACTTGATATCATAAAGAAATATTAAAAAGGCAGTTCATTATCAGAAAGGCTTCATCAAAACCAGATGAATAATATCCACAAAGAGACACGATTAAGACACTGCAAAGCAAGTATCTAGTACTTCATTATGCTAATTAATGATTCTCCTTATTGGAGAGACACTTCAAGTTTTAGATTATATAAGAGAACACAGAACAGGGACAAGAGAGGATGATCAGAAAGTGGTCTTGGGATGTATTCAAACATGGTTAACTATAAGCATTTTATGTGACAAGGTATTATTGCTTTAAGAGAGATGGCATAGTAAGGACCATCTCGGCATTTCTTTTCCTTTTTGCTTCCATTCTCATTCTCAAATATATGGAATAAAAGCTAACCCATAACTGTCAAACCATATCAGCTTGTCCTGAACCAAAAGCTGGGTCACTGTACGCCCATAATAGAAAAGTTCAATCATGAGGATTCTGCAGATTCTATTCACACCTAAAAACAGAAGTTGTGTAACATCCTTTCATACGCTAGAAGTCAAATGAACAACTCAGGTATAACAACACCAACTAAGAACTCTGGAAATGAGTCCCTACTTTCCTGCTAACAAATACTACAAAATCTAGGTCAACACAAGTATTCTATCTCAGGCATACTCGTGCACTCATTAAAGCTCATTAATATCTCAAAGAAATCATTTGCTTGGGCATCCAAGGGGCGGTTAATCCATGGGATGTCCACAAATCTCACTGAGGTTGTAATTCCAGACAGTTTACAGCTCAACAACTCCAAAGGATCTAGGTTGGTCAATGTTGAGCATTGAACCACTCAAACACCAGCAGCAAAAGGCAACCTTCTGGATGGATTTCTTAAATAAGGACTGCTATTTGACAGCATGCTCCACCTTTTATCCCCCACACCAAAGACTGCAGATCAGACAAAGCCTGACAAGCAACGAATGGGGAGCAAGAAAAACTTGCACGAAAACAATCATCCACAAATTTAAACTTAACTCAATGCGAGGGTTGAATGACAAATTGTTGACCAATATTTCAGATGGAACTCTACCATTCTTTCATTTCAATCGGATTAGAATTTGAACTTTTCATTGAAAAGCCCTTAGTATCAAACATCAAACCATAAGAATGTTTCCTAGGAATGACAAATATACAAGTATCCACTCAAGGTTAAACATATATCTACTGAAGCCCAGGAAAATGAATAAAAAAAAAGGCAAAATCTCTTTGATGGACAATTTCGGGGGCTACACCTCTCCAGCTCTAAATATCTCATGAAGTAACTCCGGAAAACATTGGTGCATAGTGCTTATTTCCTTCAGACACCAAGATATTTTTGTGATTTGACATTAACAAAAGATCTTGTGAAGGAAGCTAAGCTAGAGATTTATTGTAAAAACGCTACGCTGAAAGCAGAAGTCCCCCAGTTCAGAGACATTGAAAGCATTAGACAAGCAATGATTCTAGTTCTCTGAAGCCAACCAAAAGCTGTTGCACGCCTATCTCAGTAGCGAATTGGTGAAGACATGCGGCTTTCATTTCCAAGGTACATGGTTGTGTGCTACTAAAGTCATTTACACACGCAAGTTGGGGCATTAGCAGGAATGTGGGGAGGTTTTCCCTCAAACAAATATAGGCCAGTCAACAAAGAATCTCTTTTTATATTAAATGATAAATAGAATGGTACAAACGCATACTCTTGTTTTCCCACCCACATGCAACAAGCACCAGTTAATTTATTTAAAAAAAAACCAATGAATCATACTTTGATAGTTTAATTCTTCACTGAAATTTCAAAATTTTCATTTCAATAATGAATATTTCTTCTGCTTTACTTCTGGGTAACTCTATTCTAGCTAGTAACTAGTCATGTATATTAAACACGAGCACCAAACTAGGCAGCTTTGAGGGAGCCTGCATTTAATTTGTGTTGATAATGTAGATGAGGCCGCTGGCCTATTACATACGCATTCCCTGACCCTTCTCTGGTCCTGTGGCTGCCTATATGCTATAATTTCTGAGGTTAAGGGTCTCCATGGAAAACAAAAGAATCTAAAAGGGGGTTTTACTCTTCATACAACATTATTTTATGTTATAAATATAACTACTACTTTGACATTATTTTTTTTCACATAACCACCTATGATTTATATTTCTTTAACAAATTCTATCAAATTTTTTATTAATTGATCAATATCTTTCTCCTCTGTAAACTTTGCTAATCTTTCCTTTTCCCTTTTTTGCTTCATTTTTTTTTGTTGATCAAATGCGGATCATTGATATTTGATCCACAAACTACTAAATTTAGTTGTGATCATAAGTCCCCATCATGCGCAATACACGTAATAGGTATTTTATTATTTCAACTAAAAGTGTAATGGAAATAGGGCATGTGGTAAATTTGCAACGGATTGCAAATCATAGGTGGTCATGAAAAAAGATGACAAAGGCAGCCATTATGTGATAAAAGGCCAAAAGAAGAGGTGATTAGACGTGAAATCTTTTTAAAGATCGATAACTCATAGTAACAAAAATCATTTCTTATAAAACCACTACAACTATGAAATTCTAATTTGATGAGAAGATCAACATAATCAAGAAATTATCAGATTAACTGAACTGTGCACATAAACCGCCCATCAAAATTATCTACGTGAACTGAGCGAAAGAAAAGCGGATTTCATAAAAATGACTTACTGTTGATGCTGACTCGTTTCTCCGGCCGAGGCAGTAGCACATAATTCTCAAACTGCAAAGTTCCAGCATGAAAAATTGAATAAATCAACCTAAATTGATAAGGTAGACAGTATTGCCTACAATCACCTATCAAACTAACTAGCTTCAGCAAGAACTTATTATTTCTCTAAAATAAAGAGAAGATGTCCGCGAGAATTAACCGAACGAGAATCATACATAATTACCTAAAAAAGTCATTAGTCACCAACTTGATAACGTCGATTTGTTTCTCCGGCGGCATAGAATTCTCAAACTGCACATACATAAGCATGAGAAATTAAAGAATCGTAACCAAACAACATCTCAAGAAAGTAGAATATTTTGAGTGAATATAAGCTACAAAAAATGTCGCTGACGAATAACAGGACGGTGAGAGAGAGAGAGAGAGAGAGAGCGCTCACATTTCAATGTCTGCTGCGAAAAAGGAAGCAGAATACGTTACTTGAAATCCTCCATAAAAGAGAGGAACAGAAAAGACCACTTGATTCTGGCGAGTGGCCCTCTGCTTTCTGAAGTCGGACGAGCACCTTCAGCAGATAACGCCTACCGCACTCTCCCTCCTTCCCTTCCCCTCCCTCCTCTCTTTCTCTCTCTAAAATTCAGACGCGCGCGACAGATTCCGTCGCGGAATCTTTTTTGTTTTCCAACTTTTTATTATCAAAAGAGAGTTGGTTTCTATTGTTGTAAAGCCCCCAAAAAATAAAATTTTTAATAATTATAATAATTTTTTTCAAAATAAATAAATATTATTCAATTAATTTGAAAAATAAAAAAAATAATTATTTTTATTATTCAATTAATTTGAAAAATAAAAAAAATAATTATTTTTAAATAATTATATTATAATTATTTATTTAAAAATAAATAATTATAATTAAAAAATATCTTTACTTTTTTAAAAAGATAAAAGTCTCCCTTAATTATAAAAACGAGGAGGCAGCCTTCTGCCCTTTCGATTTTTTTTCCTTTTAATAACTTTAATTATTTGAATATTTTTTAAATAATTAATAATAAAAAATAAAGAAGGTTCGACTCAAGCCTTGTCTTACACTTTGTAAGCTGTGCCGGCACTCTCCCCTCGTCGCGAGTGGTTAGACTTTCGATTTGCCGTTGGCCATTTTATTTTTTGTTCCGGCTGTCATGGGATCTTCGGTGTTAAAAAAAAATAATTCGGTGGAAGTCAAACCAGTATTATCAAAAATAAATAATAACATTAATAAGGTAAAAACAAATATAATAATAATTTATATAAATAATAAATAATACCTTTAAAATAATGTAGGGTACCCTTACAAAATAAATTAGGCCTTATTGAATCAAAATCTAATAATGCATATTTTAAGATATAGAATAATTAAAGTTACTTTTCTATTTTTTTAATATTAATATTTATTAAATAAAAAATTTAAATATAAAAATTAAAAAATATCACAATTTATAATATAATTCTTATAATTTAATTATTATCATTTGAATCCTCTCATTCAAATTCTAACAGTAAACCGTCATCGTTAAGTTGTTGACCAGCGTTAAGTAGTTGTCGATATATGGATCGCATAGTGGAGTTAGTAGTGTTGTGATTATTATTTTAATTATTTGAGTGAGAGTTTGTTTATCTTAAATTCTTTGATAAATAATAATAATATTATATATATATAATTATTGATACGTATTTTAAATTTAAATTTTAATTTGAGAGATTTATAATTAGACTTTTAAATCTTTTAATTTGAATTCTACATACTACAAACCGATATGAGAGCTTTGGAGGTTTGGGATTGGCTCTCAAGATTATTATTATTCCACTAAGTTAGTAATTATACCTAACAAATGGATTCGAAGAGATAGTAAAGGGATTGATGACTCAGCTCCGATGAAATTTTTATGGGGATGAAGTATTTTGGAAGGCAAGTTCTAAATTTTTTGGTACATGCTAAGTGCTGCGAAATTGAATTTTAAAGATCAAATTGATTAACCAGTGGTTGAATACTTTAATGATATTTGAATAGTGACCATTCTAGATTTTTGATTAGATTCTCATTGTTGGCCCATATTCTATGGGGATAACATTGGTCTTGCTTTCATTGGACCATACTGATCCATTTTGGACATCTTATCATATCCTAAGGTCGTTTGATGGGTTCAGATCAACTAAAAATAGTGTGGATCTAACACTAGTCTCCCATTGTTAAAGTTTGAAATTGAGCTTCAAGGATGTTCAACAAGGTCCTCAATTCGATTTCTTTTTATTTACAGTAAATCGGGCATTCCTTTTTAATATGTGTTAAGTCTTTTGTATCATTGTGTTATGAGAGTTATGTCATTAGATCATTACAGACACTACAAAGGGTCCCTCCCATGCTACGGACATCTTAGGCTTGGGTGCTAATTTCCTGGTGGCCTCAATACTTTCAAGTATTAAGTCGTTGACTTTTAATGCTTGCACCTTCAACTTTCGGTTGTAATATCTCCTCATCATTTGTTGGCACTTCATAGTCTAGATTAAAGCCATACTCTCAGCTTTTTTTAGGATGCCTAGTTTTTACCTCAGAAATTAAAAATTTTGCTCTTAATCAAAGTTTGTCACTTGGTAATTTGACAAGTCTATATTTATTGAGATTACTAGCTCCATGCTAAAATATAGGCTAAAAGAAGTTTTTCGAGGGATCTCTCTGAGTGTTGTTTGATATGTCTAAAGTACCAAGGGAGTTCATCAATCCAAACTCCTTTAACCTTGTTTAGGTTGATTTTTAAACCATTGATGATCATTTAGTTGATTACTTCTATTTGTCTACTCATTTGTAGATATGAGACTAATATATGGAGTAGGCGGATTCCAATGTCCTAATAATACTTTGTGAACCTTTTTCCTTATAGTTATATGCCATTATTAGTGACTATAATTTCTAAAATTCTAAATCAATAGATGATACTCTGCTGCAGGAACTCAGTGGATTCTTCTCTAAGATCTTGGCCAATGGAGAGGTTTTCACCCACTTGATGAAGAATTGATGCCAATGATTATGAATTTGTGCTGTCTGAATTCCATAAAGAACGGTCCTAGTATATCTAACACTCACTATGTAAAAGGCTAAGGAGCCTAAAAGGTCTTGAGCTCAACGAGTGGCTATTTTCAGATGCTTCCATGGCTCTTACAACTATTGCACTTCTTGATAACCGTGGTGGCATCTTACTTCATAGTTGACTAGTAGCATCATTATTTCATTATCTTGAAGGTAAGGTTATTTCCTGACATATGCGCCCCACAAATGCCAATTTGCACTTTTCTCGGTGCATAATCGACCTTTGTCATGGCCAACACATATATAGTATGGAATAATTCCTATGGTACAATGATCCATCGATGATCAAGTACAAGTCTGCTGCCTTCATCGCCCATTTGGCTTCTATTGGATCATTCAATAACTCAATAGATTGAAGGTGTTTCAAATCTGGGCTCATCTAAATCATCTCTTGAGATACTTGGAGAATTTCATACTACTCATCGATACTAGGCCTTTGGAGAATCTCTTGCATATCCCAGGTGTATTTTTCTAGGCTTTCTAATGTCACCATCTTAAAAAAATGTCCAGCTTTCCACACATTTTTTACCCGAGATATGAATGATCTCATAGGTGTTGAGGGTCAACAAGAGAATTTGGACCTTGCCGAGGTAATTTGCTAGATCTGGGTGATGGGCTTCAAAGTTGGTCATTATTTGACTGACCACCAACTTAGGGCTGCTATATAGTCAAATGTTTTTATTGAACATTGGCTAGTTTTAATCCAATCAAGAGAGCCTTAAACTTGGTTACATTGTTGGTTACTGGGAACCAAAATATGACTCAATATTTGAGCTCAATGCTTTTAGGCAAGGTTAGGATCACTTTTTCTCCATTGTCAATCTGACATGAGGCTTTGTCACCATGGAGGATCCATTGAGACAACATCGTGTTGAGGGGCGCCCTGTGGGTTCTTATATGGTTTGTTTTGTTGAGATTGAGGTTGATATTTCGAAGATAATGCATGCTAGAGACTTACCATTCACTAAAGGTCAAGTTTGAAACTGTATTTCTAACTCTCCTAATTCAATACACTACTTAATTAAACACCCAGATATTTTTTGTGTCTGAAAAAAATCTTCTCATGGGTTGGTTGGTTAAAACTATTATCTTATGAGTCTAAAAATAGGGTCAAAGTTTTCTCACTGCAAATACCAAAGCCTCCTTAGTTTGAGTATATTTGGTTTACGAATTAACAAGGATCTTGCTAATATAACATATTGTCTTCTAGACTCTCAACTATTCTTTGAGCAATATTGCATTGAAGGTCATGTCTAATATAGCCAGATACAAGCGCATGTCTTCACACTTTTCAAGTCGGGTCAGCATACATGGATGCATAAGGTACACTTTCAAGTTCTAGTATACTGATACTCATTTGTTATTAGAACATATCCATCTTAGCTCCTTTTAGGGCCTTAAAGAATGGTAGATATTTCTCAGCAAGTTTGGTCATAAATCATGACAATATTGCTAACCATTCGTTAAACCTCTAGACATCCTTATTAGACTGGGGTGATTCCATATCTATAAGGGCCTTTATTTTCTTCAAGTGAGCTTCAATGCCACACTGAAAGACTATAAAATCTAGGGACTTGTCCAAAGTGACCTCAAACACACACTTGGATAGGTTCAGTTTCATTTGGTAAGTTTGAAGCACATCAATTGTCTTTGCCAGATCTTTGATATGGTTGTTAGTGTTTATGCTCTTAACCAACATATCATCTATGTAAACTTTCATATTGTGGTCGATTTGCTACCAGTACATTTTATTTATGAGTATTTGAAATGTGATGTTTGTGTTTTCAAACTAAAAGATATGACTTCATAGCAGTAAGTCTCTTAATTTGTCATGAATGAGGTCATATCCTCATCTTTTGGGTTCATCATGATTTGATTATACCCTAAGTAGGGATTCATGAAATTGAAGAGTTGATGGCCCCAGCTTAAGTCTAACAATTGGTCTATCTACAAGAGCGAATAACTATCTTTGAGATATTATTCACGTCAGTGAATTTAATACACATCATTCATTTATTATTTGCTTTTGTTAATTAGGATTACATTGAATAACCAATCTGGGTATTTGACTTCTTAGATGAACCATGTGTCGATTAATTTCTTAACATCTTTCCAAATGGTCACCCCATTTTCTAGACAGGTTATGCCCTGGGATGATACTCAACTTGTGAATCATCTATGTTTGGATTCCTAACATGTCTGTCAGTGTCTAAATAAAAACATTAGAGTTGTTCCATATGAAGCTTATCAAACTGTCTCTCAGATTTTGATCCAAAGCAGAGCCGATATGGATATACATGACTAGGACCTTTGGTCCAAAGGGATTTTAAATGGCTCTTTGTCGGGTTGATATTACTGTGGATTGCTATGGATCTATTTCATTTCTAAAATCAAGTTCATCAATTAGCAAAGTTGGAACTAGCTTGTTAATTTGTATTAAGTAAGTCTCTTCTCGTGATCTGGTCTCTTCTTACCTCTTTGATTTTATATTCTATTTTAAACTTTATTTTTAGGTACGAATGGAGCTGACTACGCTGAATGTGGTTAGACAGAATCAATCTAGAATATCGTTGTAAACTTAGAGTAGGTTGACTGTAAAGAAAGTCATGTAGTGGGAAGCAACCTAATGATGTGTTTCCAATGTGTTATTGAGGTTTATGATTCTTCTACTTGGATTGGTTCATTGTCCAAATTATATTATAGTTCGTCCAATGGGTCTATTTGATGATATTTTAGCACTAACTTTATGAACACAAAAAAATTAGGAAATGTTCATTGAAATTTTATTATGAATAAAAATTTATTTCAATTAGTAATCTCAGACCCCATCTAAAATGAGGGCTTGTGCTACAAGAGGGTAAGAATGAAGAAAAATTTTACATGAGTCATATTATTATAACTAAAACTAAGAATTTTATTTCTTAACCCTAATTTGGACCTTCTTTTAAAAGGAGCCTAGTCTAGGAGTTCTTGAGCTGTGGGCCTTATCGGTCTTGTAAACACCATGTTGATGACTTTGACTACCACTCTATTATGTGGCTACTCGGGTGGTTTTTCTCCATCATGGTCTTTTTTCAGTGCGACCCTCCAAATTTTGCAACTATTGCTTTAGGTAACTTCTGTGGATCATGATCTCAATCTCCTTTTGTAAGGTCCTACAATCATTTGTGCTATGACCTAGAGATTTGTGGTAGCAATAATATTTTGATTGATCTTCTTATTTCATATTCATGACTAGCTTGGGCTATTTTAGAAAATTTTGCCCAGAATCTACATTAGGACAATAGTTTGGATTTTAGTGAGGGTGTAAGGTATATCAGCTTGAATGCTTATCAAGCATTTGCATGAACCTTTACTATTTCAGGAAGTAATGGGTCAGTTTGCTCTTATTCCTCTTCTTTTCTCCTCCAGATTGTCCTAAATGAGATCCGTAGTCTAGCCTATTACACCTCTTTACCTCATTGGCTTCCTTTGCTACATTGTATATTCGAGTAATTGTCACTATCTCTAAGAATATCTTGAGATTTTGTTGGACTAGCAACTTGAAGAAGTCATCAGGTTAGATAGTCACAGTGAAGACAATTAAGTTTACCTCGTCAATGAGCTTCAAAATATTTCAAAATTCTCATTTAAAGCCTTCTTAATGATAACAAAATGCCAATGCTACTTTTCTCTGCTCAGGTTGAAGGCAAAGTGGGATAGGAATTGATTGACCAGTTATCAAAATATCCTGATAAAGTTTGATTCTAACCTGTAAAATAAAATCATAACATTTCCCTTTAACGTTAAAGGGAAACAAATATATAAAGTGGCAGACCCCAAATTTTAGAACCCGGGTAAGGTGTGAAAGTGGTCAAAATAATCCATTGAATAGTATTTCCATCATATGGTTCCAAAGTAGTAATTTAAACTTATGTGAGATAGCATGCCTCTTAAACTTAGAGGTGAATGAGGTACAACTAATTTGGTCCATGTGTTAAGAAATGTCTCCTCAAAGACTTGTTTCTGAATTATTTTTATTCTTTCTTCCATCTTTGTCATGGAAACATTTTTAGTGTTGAGAAATATCATTAATTCTAAGTTGTTAGTGGATATGCCAAGAATCTAATTAGTTGAAGAGTATGCAGGGTGCTACATGACCACTCTTCCCAGCGAAAATGACGTTTGGAATCCCAAGTATACAAGGATTCCACCTTTTTGGAGTTTTCTCGTTGTCTCTAATATTTAGGTAGTCTTTAAGGTGCGAGGAGGGAGGTCAATATGACCTCTTGTGGATCATTGGTGACTTACGCTTGATCTATGATTTTTTGGATGCGATTTTCTTACATTTTGAATTCTTTCTTGAAGTAGACGCTCGTGGGATGGGATCTTCAGCTTGTTGTGGCTGCTCACTGAATCTATTTCATAGGGATTGTATCATCTTGGACATATCTTGTGCGACTATTACTCCCATTTCGATGTTACTAATGTATGAGTACACATCTGGATATCATTATTAAGAGGGACGTTGTGAGAGAGAATGTCCAAAGGAACATGACTTGATTAACCGTGAACTCTGGTATTCATCATGGCAGTTTGTTCCTGGGTCTTTGTGGATGCGTAGGAAGGAGTTTTTTAACTCACTTTCCGAACGATACCAATAAAGTGTACCTTGGATTCATATTTAAGTTTGAGAAATTTTAGATTGGGCTCTTGGACCTTTTAACTTGGATCTGTTATTTTACAAATCGAATGAGAGCTTCAGAGGATTTGAGAATGAATCCCTAAGTAATCATCCGATACTCAAATTAGTAATTATATCTAACAAACAAGTTAGGAGAGAGAGTAGATGAATAAAGGTGTAGGCTTCTAAAGAAATTTTATGGGGACAAGGTATTTCAGAGGACAATTTCTAAACCTTTTTGTATAGGTTTAATGCTTTGAGAATGAATATTAGAAATAGATTTGACCAACTAGTGTTCAGGAGTTCTAAGGATGTTTAAATGGTGATCTTTCTGAATTCTTTAATTAGATTTTGATCCCCCATTTGTGATAACAGGCTTGGTATTTATTGTGACTTATAAACCAACGCATGATTAGTTCCACGTAATTTGGTTACATGCCACAACCTGAATGTTGGACTTGTTATTGGTCGTTCAGATCAATCGTCGCCATGCACGTCCTGGGTCGTGGAGTCATGGTGGGTGTGCTCTTAGCATTGGAACGTTTATATCATGTGTTCCTTGAGGGTTAACAGGCTGAGGCCCATAATACTAGTCAAGTTCACAAAGTCAACGAGTTGTTTGACAAAGCCATTCTACAACCTTTAACTTACCTCTCTAGACAATATTGGCCACCTCGTAAAAATATGATTTGACTTTAAAATCTTAATTGTCTGACGATATAACCGATTGGCCCAAGTTGCAAGGATTGCGGTTGGGCTTTACTTATTAAATCTTTTCCTTAGTTTGTATTCTATTAGATTGTCATTGTGCCTGTTCTAAATAACCCATATATATTAGTTTTGGATTGCCTATTATATATTCGAGTTAGATTAACGAGATTGAATCGGCTTGAAATAGTCCCAAAACCGACAATCTTAATTTTTTTATGGCAAGTTTTTTTTCTAGCCACTAATTTATGAAATGGTAAAACTAGAGTGAAAATAAAATATCACCCACTATTTATTTATTCTTTATCTTCGAGAGGGGTGGGAGGGGCGGTTGGAGAGGGCTGAGTGCACGTGTAGAAATGGGCATGTTCTGTTGTTTAGTTTGTATTGTTGCTTAGCGGCGGAACTGTCCGGCTGTCACAGCTGCCATGTGATCACGATTCAACTTTACGTTCAGCACCTCTCATTTTCATTGTGCAATCTCTAGATTTACTTTACTAGTTAAAATATCATGCATTTTTCTGAAAGTTATAGAGTTACCGTGATTGTATATTTTTTTTATTATGTCGATTTCGTAAACTCATGAACGTGGTGTAAAGTAAATTACTAATTTTAATTAAATGGAATTATTTTTAGTGTACCTTAGAATTAGATTGATAAATTCTACATCATTAAAAGAGGAGTTGATTCAATTCTTCTTAATCATAGGCATTCAATATTGATTGAGTGATTCTATTTTTTTTTTCAAAAAAGAAAGGGTACTTAATTTCTTTAAAAAAATTAAGACCATTTAATATTAATCAAACAAAATTAATTAAAATAGTTGTATCAATTTCTCTAAAAAAGGTTAGAGATTCAAAAAATTTTAATATAAGGATATAATAATTGAGGAATGAAACGGATGCGTATTGGATCCAAATTTAAACAGATTCGAATCAAATAGTCCGTCGGGATCCGGTCTCCATTCACTGAGTTTTGGGTCCTGTATACCACAATTTCAAATAAGAGGTTAGGTGACGACGAGATTTGATTCCACCGAAAATATTTCAACGCTTAAGTCAGAAATTTTTTTTAGAGAATAGAAAAATACTATGGATGTAGAAATAAATGCATGGAGTGTTTGTATTGGGGGTGCACTTGTAGGAAGAGTGATTTTGTAGTTGCCCATGAGGAGTTGTTTTTCTAAGTATTGAATTCGCAGGAAACTAGTAAAAGAGAGAGAGTGTGCTAGGAGGCTTGAGAGAGTTAGAGAGCTTATGAGAGTTTGAGCGTGTTTGAAGGCTTTTTGTGGGCGTTTGAGAGCGTGATCGAAAGTGTCAGCTCTCATGGCCTTTTATAACCATGGTCACGGGATGCCTTTCTTATACAGAGGGGCTGGATGCTCATGCTCTACTGGCGATCGTTGCCTTTCTTGTACATCCGTAATCATCGTTCCTGACTTATAACCATCAAAGGGGCTAATCTTCTTCTTTCTACGTTTCGTAACCGTTAGGGTTTACAACAGATAGTGCGCAGATTCTGATGCCTTCCTCCCGGGATGCGCATTGATTATGGAAGTGATCGTTACAGTGAACCTTGCCTTCTTGGAGAGGTAAAAAATTAGGGCAGATGACCTTTTTTTTGGTATGTAAGTAAAGTTACATTAAAATAAAGAAAAGTATAAAAATTAGGGCAGATGACCGTTGTGACTCTGAGGCGGACACATGGACCAATTGATGCTTGGGCCGTGTACGTCTGAGGCCTCAACCGATCTACTGGTCGTCTCTCCAGTCAACGAAATTGTTGACCGTTCTAAGTTTTAATGGGCCATCCTACTATTGGGCCTCTACCAACCCACTTAGTCCTCATTCGGTTAACAGAGGTGTTGACTGTCCGAGCAGAAATGGGCCACTAAGGATTTGGGTTGTTTCCTCCTTCGTGGGCCAGCCTGTTACTGGCGTCCCCATCACTACACTCCCATGTTGGTGGTCTGGGACTCCGGCCTCAATCATGTTCACAGTGAGACGTTTCTAGTTGGGTAACTTGCTCGAGATAGCTTGGTGAGGAAACTGAAAATGACTCCTGGTCTGTTGATCGCATTGCTTGTGGCTGTTGACTATAACACCAAGATTCGGAGTACTGAACCGAAGGAAACATTGACCAGATTCGTTGACCACTCTAGGAAGAATTCGGAGAACTTGGCAAGAAGAGGAGCATTGATCGGATTTGTTAATCGTTTTGGTAAGAATCTAGAGAACTTGGCAGAAGAGGCAGTGTTGATCGGATTCGTTGACCATTCTACTCAGAATCTGAAGAACTTGACAGGAAAGCAACGTTGAACGAATTTGTTGATCATTCTGGAAAGAATGTGGAGAACTTGGCATGAAGAGCAGCGTTGACCGGATTCGTTGACCATTCCGAAAAAAATCAGAGGAATTTGGCAAGAAAGCAGCGTTGATCGGATTTGTTGACTATTCTAGAAATAATTCGTAGAACTTAGGGGAATTGAATTGACGTGCAACCATGCCGCCAAACTATCAATCGAAAAGTTCATCACGTGTCAACGTGCAGTGAATTTGAGATCCTGGTAATTAATTTTGCAGAAAATCTGATTCGATTGCTCCTTTTCTGAAAGTGACACATGTCTGCCATAATGAGCATACCTTTTCAAGGCGCTGCCTTACTCCAACGGTTGCATGCCTTTATAAAACCAATCCATCTGTTCAAATTTTTCACGCTTTCATTCTAAATATTTCTAAGTCCCTACTACTCTTTTCACTCTTGTTTCCATGACTCATTCTATGATGGAGATCGCCTCTGTGATTTCTGTCGGTGAGGTGAGAGAGTTGTACATGGAGTTTAACATCCCACGTGAGATTATTTTCATGATGCCCGGTGAGCTGGATAGGGCCTGCTTTCTTCATGAAGATTGCATCACTATGTACGAGGCTCATTTGAGGAGTGGGCTTCGCATCCCTATCCCAGAGGAGCTGCTCGACATCTTCAAGGCCATTCAAGTTCCTATTGTACAGCTCCAATCCAATGCCGTGCAATACCTTTGTTCGTTATGCATCTTCCTTTGTCACCACACATGTATGCTGACAGTAGAGGCCATAGAGGTGATGTTTCAATTTACACAAAGTGGGGATTGGATCTCCCTATCTCCCAGGGAGTTGCGTATCAGCGACGCGATCTATGACTCACTAAAAAATTGGAAGAACCGCTTCTTCTTCGTTCACGTTACTGATACGTGGCCCTTGTTTCAGAATTGGGGCAAGGTTCCCAGTGCCCTCATCGGGACGCCGTCGAAGGAGGAGGTGAAGGTGGTGGATCCTATTTTGCAGTTGGTGAGGGATTATCTCCTCGAATTCAAGAGATATCACTTGGTCTCGAGGCAAGACCC
>JAOVVI020001171.1:0-25757 GCA_028571085.2 Nepenthes alata | reverse complement strand
GGAGTTATCCTTGAATACCACCGTAATATTTTAAGGCATACCGGAGAACCTTACCTAACTAAATAACCATTCTAGGTCCGATTTTTATCACTGATTTAACAGTACTGAAATATTCTTATCCTTATTTCTTAGTTCTTAGCTTATTGTACCTCAAAGGCTAGCCAAACTCATACAGATAATCCTTCAGAAAGCTTCAGAATATCTTAGAATTTTTAACAGTATAACTTTTCACAAAAATTTTGGATACAAAACGTCCAACAAGCTTAACAATAAATCAAACAACATTTCCATCACATTTCTCAAATGTTTTTGATCCAAAAATCCCCAAATTTTCAAGTTAGGGTTTAGGTCAAAACTTCCGGACATAAATTGAACACAAATCGCATATCAAACAATGAAATCGGAGCTATATATCATCATATATATGCATAAACTTAAAATCTACTCAAGAAATCATGAGAAATACACATTAATCGTAATAAATCTTCGAGAACTCAGATTTTAGAGCATAATTACCAAAATGAAAATATTCAAAAGCAATAAAAATGAAAAACAAGGTCCAAGGTAAACTTACATTAGCCCGATCTACCGTTATTCTTACTTGGATCGGAATGGAACGGCCAAAATCTCCATCTTTTTTCTCCTTTCCTTACCTTTTCCTCTCATTTCTTCGCTGCTCTCTTCATGCTTTTGTTTTCTCTCTCTCCCCTACCCCTTTTAAAAACAAAAAGAAATAAGGTCGGTGGCTGAAAGTCGGGTTCGCGTTCAAGCGCCTAGCGAGTGCACACATACTGGAATTTGCGCCCTCCATCTCACTCGAGCGAGCGGCGTGCGAGCCCCTTTCCAGAGCAGTCTGCTTTTTTGCGCTCGCTACAGGGCTCGAGCCAGCAGCGAGCCCAATTTTGCTACTTGCTACACTAAGACAAATTTCATACTTTTCATAATTTTACTTATCCCAAACATTATTATACCAGTTAATTACTAGGATTAACTATGTTTTAGATACTCGTACCTTACAATACTCCCCGACTTATAAAATTTCATCCTCGAAGTTTAACGAAGCTACATACCTCAAAGAATTAAATTGGGGCATTTGCTCCGGATCTCCTCCTCACGCTCCCATGTTGCTTCTTCAGGTGAATGATTCTTTCATAGCACTTTCACCAGGAAAATAGTCTTTGTATGCAACCTTTGGTCTTTTTGATCCAAAATTCACATCGGCTCCTCAACATAGGATAAATTCTTATCGATTGTCAAGGGCTGATACTCAATAACGTGCATGGGATCATGAATATACTTCCGAAATATCGATACATGGAAGACATCATATACATGCACAAAATTAGGTGGTAACGCCAACCTATGAGCCACTTCCCTGATCCTCTTCAAAATTTCAAAAAGGCCAAGAAAACGTGGCTTCAGTTTTCCTTTCACCCAAAATTTGAATGTCCCATTGGGTGGTGACACTTTCAAAAAGACATAGTCTCCCACCTCAAATTTAAGCACCGATCTTCACTTATTTGCATAGCTTTTCTACCTACTCTGAGAAACCTTCAAATTCTCATGAATTAACTTATTCCTTTTTCCTATTTCTCTAACAATCTCGGGGCCCAAAATTCTTTTGTCTCCGATCTCCTCCTAATGAATCAGCGATCTACACTTTCTCTCATATAGTGTCTCAAAAGGTGTCATGCCTATACTCGCCTGGTAATTATTATTGTAGGTGAATTCTGCTAGGGCCAAATAATTAATGCCAAGTTCTCTTTGTGTCTAACACCGAAGCCCTTAACATATCCTTTAGGATCTGAATTGTATGCTCTGATTGACCATCAGTTTGGGGGTGATATGTTGTACTGAAATTTAATTCCGTCTCCAACTTCTTATGTAGACTTTCCCGAAAACCTCGAAACAAAACGAAGATCCTTATCAGACACAATTGAAGCATGCATGCCATGAAGTCTAACAATTTCATTCATATATAACTGGGCTAATGTATCACGAGAATACGTTGTCCTAATCGCTAAGAAATAGGCTGATTTTGTCAGCTGATCGATAATAACCCAAATGGCGTCATGGTTCTTAGGAGTCCTTGGTAAACTCAATACAAAATCCATATCAACATCTTCCCATTTTTAACTTGGGACTGACATCGGCTGCAGTAATCCAGATGGTTTTCTTCTTTCAGCTTTCAATTATTAACACACAGGACATTTATCCACATAAGCCATAATATCCTGTTTCATATTTCTCCACCAAAATATTTTTCTCAAATCCTAATACATTTTGTTCATCCCCGGATGAATTGTATATCGAGATTGGTGAGCTTCCTTCAAGATTTATTCCTTCAACTCCTTATCATTCGGCGCACACAAATGATCTCTAAATCTCAATACTCCATTAGCTCGGATATTCAAATTAATTCTGGAGTCTTTATTTAGATCCCCCACAATACCATAAGAAAGGAGTCATTTACCTGATTCTCCTTAACCTCATTAATCACTTCCGGTTGAATATGAAGATATGATAAAATCATTGGATCACCTCGAACATACCGTTGAATATCACATTACTTTAGATAATCTAATATTGCCATCTGTTTTATCTGAAGACTTTCCACAAAACTTGATCGATGACTCAGAGTATCGGCAACTAATTAGATTTTTTGGGTTTGTACTGAATCTCACAGTTATAGTCCTTTAGAATATTAAGCCACCTCCTTTGCCTCATATTGAGCTCCTTCTACAAGAATAAATACTTTAAACTTTTATGGTCAGAATAAATAAAAAATTTCTCATCATAAAGATAATTTCTCCAAATCTTTAGGGGAAAAACCACTGTAGCTAACTCTAGATCATGAGTTGGGTAGTTCTTTTCAAGCACCTTCAGCTGTTTAGATCCATAAGCTACTACATTTCCATATTGCATCAATACACAACTCGAACCCGCCTTGGGGGTGTCACAATATACCTCAAAGCCACCCAAACCCTCCGGAATGATTAGTATTAGAGCGGTTCTCAACCAATCCTTCAATTCCTGAAAACTTCGATCACACTCTTCTATCATGTTGAACTTGACATCCTTTTTTATGAATTGAGTAAATGGCATAGCTATCCGAGAAAAGTTTTCTACAAATCTTCTATAATATCCTGCCATGCCGAGAAAACTCCTAACCTTGGTCACCAAGGTAGGTTTATTCCAGTTAGTAACCGCCTCTACCTTTTTTCGGTCTACGGCAATGCCTCCGTTAGAAATCATATGTCCTAAGAATATCACCTCCTCCAACAAAAACTCACATTTATTCAATTTAGTATTCAGTTTCTCCTCGTGAAGTACTTGGAGTACTATCCTTTAGTGAGTCTCATGCTTCTTGTGATTTTTAGAATATACCAAAATGTCATCAATAAACATTACTACAAACTTATCAAGATATGACCAAAATATTCAATTCATCAGGTCCATAAAAGCAGTAGGAGTATTCGTAAGACCAAATGGCATCACAAAAAAGTCATAGTGGTCGTACATCGTCCAAAAAGGAGTCTTGTCCACATCTTCTGGCTTAATCCTCAATTGGTGATATCCGGGCTTCAAATCAATCTTCAAAAATACCCATTGTAATTGGTCAAACAAATCATCAATACACGGAAATGGATATTTGTTCTTAATCGTGATTTTGTTTAGTTCACGATAGTCTACACACAACTGTAAGGACTTGTCTTTCTTCCTCACAAACAGTATCGGTGCACCCCATGAAGATACACTCGGTCTAATGAAGCCCTTGTCTAACAATTCCTGTAACTGCAACTTTAGTTCTTTCAATTCAGCAGGTACCATGCGATAAGGTGCTTTAGAAATCAGAATAGCACCCGGAATAATCTTAATCTCAAACTCAATCTCCTGGTGAGGAGGTAACCGAGGCAACTCTTATGGAAATACATCCTCAAAATCACATACAACCAAAATGTCCTCCGTCAGCACACTGTGACTTTCAATGGTGCTGGCATATGCTAGATAAGCCTGGCATCCACTTTTCATCAAATGCTTGGCATGCAAAGTAGAAATCAATACAGACATCTCCTTCCTCCTAATGCCTTGAAAGAAGAAGAGTTATATTCCAGGAATATCAAAACAAACCCTTTTTAGAAAGTAGTAAATACTAGCATAATATTTTGCTGACCAGTCTATCCCTAAGATAACATCAAAATCACCCATATTCAATAATATCAAATCTACCATCAAACGCCTCTCATTCACCTCCACCATACACTTTGGATTCATAATATCAGAAACTACCAAGGATCCAGTAAGAATTGATATAGCTAAAGAATAATCCAAAATTCGTGGGGTAGACACAGTATGGTATGCAAATTGTGAGAAAATAAAAGAATGCGTAGACCCAAAATCAAATAAAATAGAAGCCGAGACTCCACAAATAATAAGGGTACCTTCAACTACATTCGGGGATGCCTCCGCATCGTGAATAGTCACCACAAAAGCCTTAGCTGAGACAGTAGGCTTCTTTGCTACTAGCCTCTGGGATAATGGACAATATTTAATCTAGTGGCTTTGTTTCCCACGTCTAAAATAAGCTCTCGTCGCCTTGTGACAAGGGTACCCCGCATGTTTCTTTTCACAGAAAACACAGTCAGCCACTGATGTCTGAAAACCTATTACTGATTGAACTTCAGTGATACTCTTACTCTTGTTTGCTGTCCTTGCCTTTTTGGATGGCCTTGAAGGCCCTACATTTGATCCCGTGCTAAAACTTGTCCGACTAGCAGCTCTCTTAGCGAAGAACTTTTGTGTCTCCAGTTCCTTCTCATATATCAAGGCTCGATCTAAGATATCAGCATACGCTTGGAGCATTTGAGTCACCAAATTGCCTTCTAATATCATCCCTCAATCCTTACTGAAACTTTTTAGCCTTCCTTAATTCATCCTACACAAACTACGGTGTATATCGGGACAGTTCAGTAAACTTTACATTATACTTAGCTACAGTTTGATTCACCTGCCTAAGCCGCATAAATTCTTACTCCTTTTGATCCTGAAGATTGGAAGGGAAATACTTTTTCATAAAAGCCTCTTCAAACATCCCCGAAGTAATCTCATCGTTGGGTACACCTAACACCCTCTTTTTCATGGCCCACCAACTATTAGCTTCACCTTCCAACTTATATACCGTAAAAGTGATATTTTCTCAATCAGAGCATTGGATCACCGCAAAAATCTTCTTCATTCTCCTAAGACAAATATCCGCTTTCGTCGGATTCGGTTCACTCAAGAATTCAGGTGCTCTTTCCACCATGAACTTATCATAAGTTGTCGGGGTCGGATTTAGTAGAACCGGCTCGGGTGCAGGGACTGGAGCCATATAACACTACTCCATTGATTCAACAATGTTCGTCATTCTCCCCAACAAAATTATGTATTCGGCTTCTCGGTCCAGGGGAGGATTAGCACCTTTGCGGTTATTTCTTCTACTTCTTCCACTAGCTATGCTATATCCTATAACCAAAAATATTACAATATTAATAGACCTCAAGAAATCAGGTTAAAGGGAGGGGTTATCAACAACTCAATAAAATTCAGGACTAACCTAAGGGTTAAGTCCTAAACACCCCATTTAATCTTAACTACCCCGACCTATCTCTACTTAAACTTAAGCCTATACTTTTGTTTTATGATCGATTAATCCTAAGGCATCTTATTTACCTAATACAAACTGTGACAAAATAATTTTTTTTTCTATTAAATTTTGTCAATGACCATACAGAACTGAAGCCCAAAATAACAACTTAAAATTTTAAGGGAAAACAGACAGAGTTTTTTCTAAAACTGGACCAAACTGATACAATCAACCTGCATAAAACATGCAAATATACCAAATAACATACATCAATACACATTCATATTACTGACATAGGATCCTTTAACATCATATACACAACAATGGCTCCAAGTCAACATCCCTGTCCACTACATCCAAATTCATACAAGAGATACCATCTAGGACCTGTACAAATCTAAAAAGTAGATAGTAAATTTAGAACTATGTCCAAAATGTAAACCTACAGAAGCAGAAATACTATTCTGACAAAATACAGAATGTGCCATAACCATTAATACAAAACTTTCATTCACAAATTAGGTATTTACATTCAAGCTAAACAGGCTCCCAAAATTTGTAATAGACTTTGAAGCTCCCAAAAATCTTCTTGGTTAGGCTTTATCTATCCTCGTTCGTCTGAAATTAGCTTTACTGTCTTATCTGGATGGAGAAAAAAATAAAAGAGTGAGTCAAAACTAAACAAGGTACCATAAAAACATGTAGTATAATTCTTTCATGTAGAATATAAGTACAATAAAGCAAAACCATGGGAATGTCCAAAGAACAGAGACATACATGAAAACAGGAGGAAAGCATAAATTCATATAACATGCATAAGAAATCACAAATCGGTATCAAACTCCATAGGTTCTAAAAAATCTAATTTTACTATCCAAAGGATCAAACTAGTAGACCCTACTAGTTGAGGGGGCGAATAATCGAAGATAGATTGTGTTACGCATACAATCAAAGGTCATAAACAGAAAAAATATATTCCTTCCAGCAGATCAGTTACATAATTACCTCCTAAAGGCAGGTCAGATTCAGAATTCTACCATCTAAGTTAGCGTCCCGAGGAAGGGCGGATCACGTATAACTCTATAGATGGAGTTATCCTCGATTACTACTGTAACGTTCTAAGACATGCCGGAGAATCTTACTCGGCTGAATAACAGTCCTACGTCTGATTTTTATTACTAATTTAACAGAACTGAAATATTCTTATCCTTATTTCTCAGTTCTTACCTTGTTGTACCTCAAAGGCCAACCAAACTCATGCAGATAATCCTTCATAAAGCTTTAAAATATCTTAGAATTTTTAACAATATAACTTTTCACAAAAATTTCGGATACAAAACATCCAACAAGCTTAACAATAAGTCAAACAACATTTCCATCACATTTCTCAAATTTTTTTGAACCAAACATCCCCAAATTTTTGAGCTAAGGTTTAGGTCAAAACTTTCAGACACAAATCGCATATTAAACAACAAAATTGAAGTTATACATCATTTATATGCATAAAATTAAAATCTACTCAAGAAATCATGAGAAATACACATTAATTGTAACAAATCTTTGGGAACGGGGATTTTAGAGCATAAATATCAAAATGAAAATTTCCAAAAGTGATAAAAAAAGAAAATAAGGTCCGAGGTACATTTGCCTTAACGTGATCTACCGTTATTCTTATTTGGACCGGAGTGGAATAGCAAAAATCTCCATATTTTTCCTCATTTCCTTCCCTTTTCCTCTCCTTTCTTCATTGCTCTCTTCATGCTTTTGTTTTCTCTCTCTCCCCTACCCCTTTTTAAAAAAAATAAAATAAGGTCGGTGGTTGAAAGTCAGGTTCGCGCTTGAGCGCCTAGCTAGCGCGTGGCGAACGCACACATATTGGAATTTGTGCCTTCCATCTTGCTCGAGCGAGCGGCGTGCAAGCCCCTTTCTAAAGCAATCTGTTTTTTTTACGCTCATTGCTGGGCTCAAGCCAGTAGTGAGCCCAATTTTGTTGCTTAATTTTACTTATCAAAATTCTTATTATACCAATAAATTATTAGGATTAACTATATTTTAGATATCTGTACCTTACAAAGGATTTTTTGGGTAATATAAACCACGTCACAAAATTTTCAACAGTTGCTTTATGTTCAAGGATTGCAATCAAATAAACTATATAAACTTAACCCTCTTCAAATAAGAAGAAACATCCAGTTGCTTAGACAGATTAAAATTGGATGCACCAGTAGTTTTAACACATTCTGCAACCTGTTAAAATATAGTCAATTAATTTGTAATTAACTAGTATTATAATAATGAAAAATAAAATAGTAGTACATAATAAACACATACCTTACATAATTATTATCTTGAACAATCACCACATCAATGACTCGTCTTCTTCACTACTGGACTTGTACACATCTTTAGATCCGCCAATATAATTCATATCTATAATCTTTGGTTCAATATCAGCTCTAACTAAAGGCACCGTCATATCACTTAACTCTACCACATAATCTAAGTTTGTTTCTAAAGTTGGCTCATTACTGTCCACATATATTTTGTAGAGATTATTCAGCTCTTCACCAACAGGAATATCATAAAAGTTACGTGGCATTAACTTAACAATAACTTGCCAATTCAAATCTGTATGGTCTATCTGTAATATCCTGAATATTTTTTTATTTAACTTTATTTTTTTAGTAATGATAATTATTTTTAGTGATTTTAGACACAAAATTTTATAATTTGGGCTGAAAATATGAGCTTAAAGTATATAGACCGTCAATTTTGGCTTAGATATTTTGGCCTAATAAATTTAGAGTTTTTGGATTAGTGGATTGGGTATAGATATTTGGACTATTTATTAAAATTTAGAGTTAAATAGAAAATTTAGTTAAATTTTAAACCAAACTAATTAAATAAATATTTATCTAATAAACTTTAATTTATTAATATTCGTTGACTGAAAATATAATTAATTTATTAATATATTAATTGTAATGGTAGTTAGATAACTAATTAAATAATTAATATTTTAATGAGTAATAAATTAATATACAAATATATGTATTAAAATATGTTTATAATAACATATATAATAATAATAATAATAATAATAATAATAATAAGGAAACGAAGAAGGAGAGAAGGGAGGAAAGAAAGAACGAAGAAAGAAAAGAAAAAAAAGAAGGAGAAGAAGGAAGGGAGAGGAGAGAAAAGGGGAAATGGGAGCGAGGGTTGCGGCGAGGGGGAAGGAAGAAATCAGCGTTGAAAATGGAGATCGGTAACTCTAGCACAAATTACACTCCATTATTTAAGTAAGATAATGGATGAACTGAGAAGGAGGAAAACACGAGCCAAAGAAGGAAGCCACACATGATCCGAAGCAGGGCAGAAGCCGCCGCATTTGTAGTTGAAGTTGCCGCCGTTGGTTAGTGTCGCATCCTTCTTGATTTGCACCGTTGCCGGAAGAAGAATATGAAATTGAGATAAGTTGATTTGAGTTTTCTTTGCAAATAATATGTGACACTCCTTCCTATTATTGTCGATTTTCTATTTGTGTGTTGAGATTGTGAGTGATTTAGTTGTATATGTGTGATTTTAGAGGAATTCGGTGAAATTAGGCCGTTGGTGAAAAAAATGGGAAAAATAGGACACTCGGCTTATGCCGTGGGTTCCCAAAGAAACAACATGATTCTGGGCCCAAAATAATTAGTATGTAAAATTTAGAAACCTATTGTTAAATCCTGTGAGTTGAAATTTTATTTTCATGCTTTGATTTGGGAAATTTTGTTAAGTAAAATTTGGGGAAAAAACAGAGCCTTTGGCTCAATGGAAATATGAATTTCAACTACAAGTTAAAATTAAGGCTTAAGGCTTAAAATTTTTATACAATGACAGTACATAATCTCCTGATTTAGATGTTGGACAGTTTAATTGGTGAGAAGTTGGGGAATTGAGAAGAAATAGTTGCTGTTTGGCTACTGGAATGAAATGAAAGTGAACAGTTGTATATGTGTGTGCTGTGCGGTGTGTGTCACGGCGTGAGTAGTAGTGTGAGGTGGGTGTTGCTGGGTGAGGTGTGTGCATGACAGTGGTGTGTGTGTCGTTGTGAAGCTGTGGGCAATCTACTACTGCAGTGTGAGTGTATGCGTGTGTAGTAGTGTGTGTGTGAGAGCTTGTGTGTGACGGCAGCGTTGCTGCCATATGGGTGTGAGTGTGGGTGTATATATATATATATATTGTAGGTATGTATGTATGTAAGTAGGGTGTGTGAGTGGCTGTGTATGTATATATATGAACACGAAAAATTGGTGAAGAAAATATTAGCAAATTAAATTGACGTTAAAATACAAGTTAATTTATAAAACGAGATTAAAGTTATTATATAGTTTCATTAAAAATTGCTAGACGAAATTGGGATGAATGAATTAGATTTGGTAATAATAGGATTGTCCGCAGGTGACGATTAAGATATGGTTTTAGTGATAGGATTCGTATATCAGAACAGAATGAAAAACTAGATGAATATAAATATATATTTTCTAGTTCTATTTTGTTCTTTCATTGTTCCGTGATAAATTTATTTGTATTAATCTTGATGTTGTGAGTACAGTCCTTACGTACTGAACGATATTTTTATCATTGTACTTGTAAAACCTCTTTTGTATTATGTTTGATTGCGTGCGTATTTAGATTATTAGATTCATACGGTTAAGGTTAAGGAGAGCGTATGAAAGTACTAAGGTATTTAGTTAAATCGGAGGTTACGACACCTTAGTGTGGTCTATACTTATTCGATACTGATTTTCGTATTATGATGATAATGAGGTATATTATTTTTTATGTAGGGATATTTATAACCATGTGACCATCGTATAAAATGATATCAGTGATATCATTTAGTGATGGGTATCACGGATTGTAAGGGCATGCTACGGGTACAGTCTCGGGGAGGACTGTAGGGGTAAGGAGGATATCATGGATAACCTCGTTGCACTTTTCCAACCATTGGGGGCGTAAATACGCGGCCTTTGGTTCAAGGTAGTAGTATAAGGTCTAAGGAGATTCATTGTAATATTTTGTCATTCTTAATACCTCTTGAGTTTGGGATCCAGTAGAATCCACAAGTTGTATTCGGTTCATGTGTCGAATTTTATAATATCCGAATTGAGTGGAATCCATGTTATTTATTTTTATTCGATTTTTAGGTTGTTCATGCTGATATTCGTACCAGGAGATCCATTTTATTTCTTGTGAGAACAGATTCTGAGGGATCTTGGCCTCTTATTGGTGAAATCTAATGATCTTTGTCACATCAGGGTTTGGAGTGACCTGCCTTTCTTATATATTTGAATCATATATGCAATAAAATTTATTTTCTTAGATATATTTTATCTGTTAGATATTGTATTATTGTTCATAACTCTTGGCATACATTATATATTGTATATATATGAAACATTTACTATCTTTCCATGTTTATTTTGGATTGTTATCATTTGTTGGGCATTTGGCTCACCATTATATTTTATTGACTCTAGATTTAGTTGATTGTATAGTGCCGGCCGAGGGATACTATAGAATCTTGAGATAGAGAAGATACTGAAGATAGAGGCTCATGAGGAGAATCTCTAGAGTCAGTTTTATTGATTAAGATTTTATTTAGATATGTTATCAAGATTGCATTGCCAATATAATAATATTATATATATTTATTATCTTGAAGGAATTTATTATAAGAATTATAATTATTATATTGAATTTATGAGGATGATTAAAATTTTGAGTTTCTTTATGGTCGGTCTGAACTGGATTAAGTGACTCGGGTTCGGGTCATCACACTATCACATAATAAACTTGTTCAACTTGGTATGGTAAAACATAAGGCTCATCAATTTGTAAAAATCGAGTGACATTTATTGTTGTAAGCAAATTTGGTTCCTTTTTAATACTTTTTTTCATATCATATATATATCATACCAATCACAATGAAAAAGCATTATTGTGTTTCCACTATTATACTCTAATTCAATAATATCCATAGTAGCCCATTTTCCCACTATGTAAATCACCCTTCCCCGACACTCCACTATTCTGTGATTTACGCTTTCTTGCTCGACTTTCTATATAAAATCGGTATACATCGATCACATATGATGAATAACAAGTCACTATTCTAATTAGAGCCTATGCCAAATATAAAGATATTTGCTTGCTCTTTCATCCACTTTGTTCATAAATTCTGTAATCTATTAAACACAATAAGGATTAAAAGACATTAATAAGTATTATAATTTAGTAAATATTAATAACATGCATTAAACCATACAGAATGTATAAATATTTACTTACTATGTATTCAAACTACTTTAACAAATTAACATTACAATCTTGATTGATGTTTTCATATTTCCTGTTCATCATAAAATATTCAAGTTCTTTATATTAATAGGTGGTGGATTAAAACACATATATACCATAATAATAACGTATCGTACTCTATAAAAGGCTGTACTTCCTTACAATTTCTCATGATATATAGTTTAACTCTTCTCTAATCTTGAAAGCTCAACTCTTTAATACTTCTTTTGTCTAATGGTCTTTCAAATTTAGAAAACATAAATAATCCCACATGTTGTACTTCACCACTGCCAAAATTTTTTTCTTTACAATTGAATTTTATTTCTGCCCTACCCAAATATCTAGAGCAAAATACAAGATATTCTTCTGCAATATGACATTTGACTATGGAGCCTTCTGGGCGAGCTTTATTATGTACATATGATTTTAACTTATGCATGTACCTATAAACAAAACATTATTAGTTCAAATGTTATAATCATTATATTTAAAATACACATGCTATAATTTTTAGAGATATCTGATCTTTTAAAAGGATATATCCATCGATATTGAATTGGTCCTGTAACTTTTGCCTCACTTGTCAAATGAATAGATAAATGTATATAAAAAAAATGGAAGAAAGATACGTTCCATTTTACAAATGGTCAAAACAATATTCCATTCTAATTTTTTTAATTCATCCACTCATAATGTTTTTTCACATAATTGCTTAAAGAACACACCTAATTTAGCTAATGGCTCTATACTTTTGTAGGCAAGATACCATGAAATGTCGATGCAACAAGTCTTACATAAACACATGATAATTATGACTTTTCATTCTTGAAACTTTACCATTAACACAATTTTCAAATCGACCTATATTGGAAGAGTAGCTATCTGGAACTTTCAGATTTGTAAGAAACTTACAAACAATTCTTTTTTCTTTCAATGTCAACGTATAGGCACCTTTAGGAATTAAATATTTATCTTCGATTTTAATATAATGTAATCCTTTTCGAATTCCATATTCCTCAAGTCTAGATGAGAATTCACATTATGCATTGTCTTCCCATCAATGCCTAGTACTGTGCTTATGATGCTTTCGCACACATTCTTTTCAATATGTCTAACATCTAAATTATGACGAACTAAAATTTTGCTCCAATAAGGCAACTTGAAAAAAATACTTTTCTTTTTTCAATTATACTTGAGAGTATGTTTAGATTGCTTTCGTTTGGTACCGGCCTTTCCAAATATCACATTATCACATCCACTAAGTTGATCAAGGATATCATCCCCTGAAAATAGCTTGGCAGCATGTCGCATTTCTATAGTGTCGTTAAATGAGTTTTTGTCAAATCTCCATTTATGATTGGCATTTAAGAATCTACGATGACATATATAACACAATTAATGACCATGTGACAATTTATAAATGGAAGTATCAACATTGCAACTAGGACAAGCAAATTTTTCTTTCGTACTCCAACCTGATAAATTTACGTAAGTTGGAAAATCATTAATAGTCTACAATAATGTTGCATGTAATTTAAAATTGTTTGAACTGAAGGAATTGTATCTTTCAACCCCAGAATACCATAGTTTCATAAGCTCATCTATTATTGGTTCCAAGAATACAATAATATCATTTCTAGGAGCTTTTGGAACAGGAATTAATAATGACAGCATAAAGTATTCACTTTTCATGCACATCTATGGTGGGAGATTATATGGAACTAATATCACTGACAATATGCTGTAAGATGTACTTAAGTTGCCAAAAGGAGTAAATCCATTAGAAGCTAAGCCAAGGCTCACATTTCAGGGATCTAGTGTAAAGTTTGGGTACATTTCATCAAAAGATTTTGAGGCTTTTGATTAAGCTGGATGTCTCAAAACTTTATCGTCAAGGCGTTTCTCCTTATACCATCGCATATGAGAGGCTATTTTTGAAGACATGTAAAACCTTTGAAATCAAGGTATTAGTGAAAAATGATGATGAATTTTATGTGGAACTTTTTCCACTTCAACATTATAACTTTTCCGCCTCAAACGCCCATAAATTGGACAGTTTTGATATTTTTTATTTACATTTCGATAAAAAATACAATCACTCTTGCAAATATTAATCTTAACATAATCCAATCATAAATCTCTCACATACTTCTTTGCTTCATAAGAGTTACTTAGGAAATTACTATCATGGAAGAATACTAGTTTCAATAAATTTAATAGCATTGAGAAATGTGACAGACTGTATTTTTCTGCCATATATCCACCAAAATGTGACGGACCAAAATGTGAGAAATGGCAGAATTCTATTTGTAATACATATATCCACCAAATACAAAATCTGTAAAATATCTTTTTCAAAACAATATACATCTAAAAATCCCATTATCGACATTAGCAACAACAACACTAAAAATCACAACTCCTCATAGGATCCATTTGCCACATATAAACCGTGGCTCCAATGCTGTGTATCTAAACACAACATTGGCCCAAGAGAGATGCCACTAGGTGCCTGTTACAAATCCATATATAACTTATGGAAGTGTAAATATACCCAAACGTAGCGAAAACTAAGCTATCCAATCATCTGTCATTTTGTACAATATATATCAATCTTTCCAAAAGAAATATAAATATATATGTATAATTTTCCCCAGACATAAATTAAGCTACAAATTTTAAGTCTTCAACATGGTCTTCTAAATTCTAGCTTAGTCCACTTCTAGCCTCTACTCCATCCCGCCGGGTATATCAAACATGTGCTAAATTGGAGATAAGTAGAAGTAAGGGTGAGCTAATAGCTCAGCAAGTGTATCATAATAAAACGATAATCAATATAGACAAAGGTAAGCAAGAAAAGGCATAAACATGAAAGAGATACAATAAACAGGAATGTGATCTAGTATGCTTTGGTACACTGTTCAATTCTCCTTTTGGATTATGATTTACACATAGTTATTCGTCTTTGCAGATCAGGGTCAGTAAACCTTACTAACAAAAGGTGTGGGAGGATGAGAAAATGATCATGATAGTCCACATGATCTAAGACTCACATGACGTAATAAACGTCTAATATCGATCTGCCAACATAGGCATCGATTGGCCAACATAGGCCGAACACCACGTGGCATAGTATAATCAACACTACTCTTACCTCCTACAATCCAGAGGCAGTCATCGTCCTTCCACAGAAACATCCTAAAGCTTGACAAGAGCATCACCCGTTTCAGTAAGCGGCCAGGATATATGGTCAGAGTAATCATTGAGTCTCCATTATGATACTCATGTCATGCCTAAGAATATCACCAATCGTAATATAGTCCATGGTCCTAGTTTCATTATTCCATATTCATTTGAGGGAAAGTTTACCACATCCAATTCAATCCACATTATCTCAATTCGAGAAAATCAATCATTCACATATCACATTTCACATTGTAAACTTTCCTCCAATCGCACATATGATTATTATCTCCCACTCAGATAGTTCATTCACAATATCTCCAGTTCATTCACAATTATCTCCAATCGGGAGATCGATTCAATCACATATTTAATTATGGATTTTTCCGTCCGCATACTTTGTACAATCTTAATCTTTCATTTGGATTAAAATCTTTTCACGATTCAATTTGCATATATGAATATCGTAAACGTAGGAGATTCTTATTACCGAGAGCCCAATTTGGCTTTAGGGCTTGTGGTTAACGATTATCTTCACAATTAGTTATTGAATATATTTTTTGAGATATGCAATTAAACATATGTAATTATATATACAACTTAATTAATAATTAAACATGCAAAAAATATGCAAAATTCATCAAATACTCGGTGAATAGTTCATGTGAACAGTACATGTGAACAATGCACGAGCGTGTAAGTCGGTTAATTTAAAGAATTTTGGGTATCCAATGGGTAATCTAACGAATCCAACACATGCGTAAACATATTCTGATGTCAATTTATGTATCAAATTCAAATTTCGTCCTCAAACGAGGTCCGAGGGTGGGTTTAGGATATCGCAAACGAAAATTTACAGTAAACTTCCAAATCAAGAATCCAATCGGTAAATTAAATTACATGGGATATGGGTAATGATATTCTAGTCTCAATTTATAAAAAAGCTCCAAAAATCGGAGGCCGAAACCACCACGGCGCAGGGTTAGGTTTTGCGAACGTTGGTTAGGGTTTATGTGTTAAATTTGGTATAAATCCTGAAATTTGGACATGAAATTCATATATATACATGGTAGAATCATGGGTTCACAAATACATGCATGGGGTCGGGTATTGGGATAATAATATCCGAATAAAATTGAACAAAAATAAAAAAGAGTGGAAGAGAAGGGTATGGATGCACTTGCCTCGACCCGCTCTTTGAGTTCTCCAACTGGATCAAAGCTGGGATCCGTCCCGAGGGCCTTCATTTTGTCATTTCTCTCTCTTCTCCCTCCCTCTCTCTCTACCCGAATGTTCTGCCATCCTCCTAAAAAATGCTTGCCCAATGTTTTAAAAAGAAACCCGCATGCAGCTTTTACACATTTTAATGCTCGAGCGTGCAGCAAGTGCGCTTCGGGCGCCAAGACACTGGAATTGGCGCTCGCTAGGGAGCTCGAGAGCATAGAGGGTGCGGGTCAGGCCCGCGTCAAGCCTGCTTCACATTTTTGCCATCCGAGACCCGTTTTAACCCTTTTAACTTAATATTTCACATCCTTGGACTCTAATTTTGATTATATTAGCTTAATAAGTCAAGATTATCATAATTTAAAACTTAAAATCTTATTCACAGATTAACATTTCACGGTTTATAATTTCGGTTCCCGATTTTTCCAATTCCGGATCTTTGGGTTTTTCAATTCGATTCCTGCCATGTCCTTTGACCTTGATGCACTTATTTTAACTTAGTTACCTTTTAATTACTATATTTTAGAATCCAGAACTTCACCATTCATTTAACCATATCCTGGAAATTGGTATCTTACAACTATCCACTACTTATAGAAATTTCGTCCTTGAAACGAAATTAAACGAACCTCAAAACTTAACAATAGATAAATAGACCATTCAGATTTCGCTTACTCACTCCCAAATCACTTTCATGGAGAGACGATTATTCCTTGAGAGTCTTAACCATTTGAATTATCTTGATTCTCGATATCTAATGCCGTTTTTCTAAAATTGAGTTGGAACCTTGCTATAAAACGAATCCTTAATCTCCCACAATAACCTACCCAAATTCAAAGGTAAGCCTGATTATTGACTACCTCTCCGGCTTAATATAAAATTCCAAACGAACTAATAAGTTCTCACCTCGATACTTCCTATGTCTCAAGAAGGATCTCCCCTTGGAATCCTAACTATATCCCAAAAGTTTTGAGCCAAGGGCCCACTACTTCTACTACGCTACTCAAATTAACAATATATTAAGACACTAAGAATCCCCTTACAACTTGTGTCCATTGATTCATACCAGACTCCTAAGTTAACATATAGCTATAATTTGAAAGAAAGTCCTAGGGACATTATTACAACTAAAGTAAAGCCCAAAATCTTTAGATTACAATCAACCTAGGCAACACCATCGAATCAATCACCCAAAACCCTCGAGCTCGAATACTTACCAAATTTACCAACTTGTTAGCATACCAACGAGCCAACCTATCTTATTCTCACATATCATCTGGATCACAATGGATGGGCTACCCTAGTCTACCAATTCCATCATTACCCAAATGGTACCCATAATACCGACCGCCCTTAATATCCTCAAAATCGAAACGATGAGGGCTTCTCTAACCAAAGTCCCAAAATCCTAAGGTTAGTATACTCTCCCATGGGAGCATCAAGACATATTCCCACCGAAAATTCTTGGCATCCAATTACTAGTAAGAGTGTTCACCTTTCTTGAAGGACATCGAAATGCACCTTCTAATCCTTAAGCAGATTAACCCATTTGCACGGTCGCATGGCCATTTCTTCTTGTGAGACGATCCCTCAGTCCATTAGAATCAACTATCTCTATAAACAACACCTATAAATTCTCAAAATAAGGACCCTAATGGCTAACCCTAACTAAGGGTGGGGTAATTCTGATCATAGACTTTTCACCCTCATAACTAAGGGAAATCTCCCATACAAGTCACGAGAAACACAATCCTAGAGCTTCCTCAAAAGAATCACATTCTCCATAACTTACTAGACCCATCAGGGGTTGGCCCAAACAATAAGGTCAACAAGTAACCTTGGAGGCTATCCTTGCAAGACCCATTCCGATGAAGGTTATTTGTCTCCAAGCCAAACGCCTAACAACTCTGCGGTCTTTGAGAACACTTATCAGATTACCCTTTTGGGATCAGCTAGGCCCAAGAATGCCTCACAACTTCGAGACATTAGTCAATCTTTCTACAAATGAGCCATCACTCTAAACTCTAAGGAATCACATTCCTGCTATCGAATAAACTGCATGCCCAACATAACGCTTCTCCTTTTTCCTTTCATACTTGAACACACGGCTAACCATCTTCCTCAATTCGAGATAAGTTCCTCAAATAGAGTTCACACTTCCCATTGATTCTAAAAATTCATTAATGAGGCCAACCCAAAAGCATTAAAGCGCCTTACGACGAAATACTCAATCGATGTCTCATCAGTTCTTCATAGAGTCCTCAAAATTGGGTGCCAATCCTTGGCACAACTCCACAGCAACCATTACTTTAACGATCAAGAAACGATTCGGGCTGATCGTTTCCTCTAGGAATCGTCCTCAAACACTTACACTATCCAACACTTTGGTGACCACAAGACGATTCCCAAATGAGGTCTTATATGCCAAGTAATCTTGGCACTCATATTCCTTAAGCGGCTTGTAGGCAGAATAACATCATCTTGTTGCTACTCCATCCTCTATACTTCATATTGAAGATTTCATAACTTGAAGGCAGGTATTATATACTACCATCACAATTCGTGCTGGTATGACAACTCACCAAGTTAAGACATGATCATCAATGTCATGTCGAGTCCAAGTGCCACAAGGCAATTAAATCAATCTAATCAATCATATCTATAAACTCGAGAAAACATTGCAAACCTCAATACAACTAGTATAAGGCTTATGATTCTCTGATAAACCAATAAGCTTAGGAAACCCCAATAAAGCATAGATTATGGATCCCAAAATAACACATATATTGAAATATCAAGATCTGGGAACTTCACCTCCTGCCATGATGGATGACACTTCTATATTTTGTGCCATCATCGTGAAGCCTCAATTCCAAGTACTAGGCTCCTTAACTATCCAACCCATGGAATAAGGACAATCTCTATTCATCCGGTCGAACAATCCCTACTTGAAACAAACATATTCCCAAAAATCCCATTGAATTAAGATACCCATCCATAAAGCATTCACAACAATTCTTATGATATCTCTTCATCCTAGGATTCGTTAACCTCAAAATTAACTCCTACTTATTCCAACCTCAACCCATCGCTCCCACCTCATCCATCATACTTAATACATCGATCAAGAACTCCTTAACTAGTTACTATTCCGAGGACCTCAATTCAGGGCCAATTAAGCCTAAACTTTGAACCAAAACCACTTAACCTAGGCCTCGAATCAAAACTGATCAATTCGAACACTAGGTCAGCACTAATCAAATTAAAAACTCAAGATACCTCCCTACAGCTCCTCCCGACCACATGGTCGATCACTACCATGGGTAAACTCTTATTTAGGAGCTACCGTAGTTACGTATACCCTATCTGAAAGCAACGCAATACGGGTTGGTCGAGCTCTAGACACTAACTAGGACCGCATAAGCTAGACAACCGAACTCGTTTTCTAATTCTAACTTAGTTCAAGTCTAAACTAGTCAAATTAAGATAACTAGAACTATCCAATCTAACTTAATTATTCTATGCCTACGTCTACTTCTCCAATCAATCTTAATTTATCTTAAACTTTTGGATACGATTCGAATCAAGCCTAAGGCATCCCTTTTTCTCTGATACTAACTAGACGAACCATATTTTTCTGCCAATAATCCGATAGAATTTCATCTGTAATACGGACATCCGCCAAATATAAAATATGTAAAATATCCTATTCAAAACAATATACATTCAATAATCACATCATTTGACATCAATAATAACAACACACAAAATCACAATGCCTCACAGGATCTAATAGCCACATATAAGCCGTGTTTCCAATGCTGTGTATCTAAACATAACATTGGCCCGAGAGAGATGCCACTAGGTACTTGTTACAAATTCATATATAACCAGCGGAAGTATAAATAAACACAAAAATTATGAAAACAAAACTATCCAATCACCAGTCATTTTGTACAATATACATCAATCTTTCCAAAAGAAATATAAATATATATATACAAGTTTTCCCAGACATAAATTAAGCTACAAATCTAAGTCTTCAACATGGTCTTCTAAATCCTAGCTTAATCCACTTCTAGTCTCTACTCCATTCCGTCGGGTATATCAAACCTGTGCTAAACTGGGGACAAGGAGAAGTAAGGGTAAGCTAATAGCTTAACAAGTGAATCATAACAAAACGATAATCAATATAGACAAAGGTGAGCAAGAAAAGGCATAAACATGAAAGAGATACATTAAATAGGAATGCAATCAAGTATGCTTTGGTACACAGTTCACTTCTCCTTTTGGATTATGATTTACACATAGTTATTCATCTTTGCAGACCAGGGTCAGTAAACCTTACTAACAAAAGGTGTGGAAGGACGAGAAAATGATCATGATAGTCCACATGATCTAAGGCTCACACGATGTAATAAATGTCCAATATCGATCTACCAACATAGGCATCGATTGGCCAACATAGGCCGAACACCACGTGGCATAGCGTAATCAACGCTACCTTTACCTCCACAGTCTAGAGGCAGTCCTCATCCTTCCACAGTAATATTCTAAAGCTTGACAAGAGTATCACCCACTTTAATAAGCGGGCAGGATACGTGGCTAGAGTAATCCTTGAGTCTTTACTATGATACTAATGTCATGCCCAAGAATATCACCCATCGTAACTTAGTCCATGGTCCTAATTTCATTATTCCATATTCATTTGAGGGAAAGTCTACCACATTCAATTCATTTCACATTATCTCCATTCGGGAGAATCAATCATTCACATATCACATATCACATATCACATTGTGGTTCTCTGATCACACATACAATTATTATATCCCATTCGAATAGTTCATTCATAATATCTCCAGTTCATTCACAATTATCTCCAACTAGGAGATTGATTCAATCGCATATTCAATTATGGATTTTCCCCTCCGCATACATTGCACAATCTTAATCTTTCATTTGGATTGAAATCTTCTCAAGATTCAATTTGCATATATGAATATCATAAACGTAAGAGATTCTTATTACCGAGAGCCCAATTCGGCTTTAGTGCTTTCGGTTAACAATTATATTCACAATTAGTTATCGAATACATTTTTCGCGATACGCAATTAAACATATGTAATTATATATGCAACTTAATTAACAATTAAACATACAAAAATTATGCAAAATTCATAAAAGGCTCAGTGAACAGTGCACGTGAACAGTGTATATAAACAGTGCACAGACATGTATATCGGTTAATTCATAGAATTTCGGGCATCCAATAGGTAATCTAACAAATCCAATGCATAGATAAACATATTCTCAAGTCAATTTGCGCATAAATTTCAAATTTTGTGCTGAAACGAGGTCCGGGCGTGGGTTTAGGGTATCGCAAAATGAAATTCACAAGAAACTTCCAAATTAGGAATCCAATCGGTAAATTAAATTACATGGGATGTGGGTAATGATATTCTAGTCTCAATTTATGCAAAAACTCCAAAAATTGGAGGCCGAAACCACCCGGGCGTAGGGTTAGGGTTTTGCAATGTCGGTTAGGATTTATGTGTGAAATTTGGTATAAATCCTCAAATTTTGACATAAAATTCATTTATATGCATGCTAGAGTCATGGTTTCACAAATACATGTATGGGGTCGGGTATTGGGTTAATAATACCCAAACATAATTGAACAAAAATCAAAAATAGTAGAAGAGAAGGGTATCGATGCACTTGCCTTGACCTGCTCTTCGATTTCTCCAACTAGCTCGAAGCTGGAATTCATCCCGAGGGCATTTGTTTGGTAATTTCTCTCTCTTCTCCCTCCCTCTCTCTCTCTACGCGAACGTTCTGCCATCCTCCTAAAAAATGCGTCCCAAATGTTTTAAAAAGAAACCCGCATGCGGCTTTTACACATTTTGGCGCTCGAGCTCGCCATGAGCACACTTCGGGCATCAACACGCTAGAATTGGTGCTCGCTACAGGGCTCGAGTGCATGGAGGGCGCGGGTCATGCCCGCGTCAAGCCTACTTCACTTTTTCGCCGTTCTGGACCTATTTTGACCTTTCTTACCCAATATTTTACATCCTTAGACTCTAATTTTGATTATATTATTTTAATAAGTCAACATTATCATAATTTAAAATTTAAAATCTTATTCACGGATTAACATTTTACAGTTTACAACTTTGGTTTTCAATTTTGTCAATTCCGGATCATTGGGCTTTTCAATTCAATTCTTTCTATATCCTTTGACCTTGATTCACTTATTAAAACTTAATTACCTCCCAATTACTATATATTGGAATCCATAACCACACCATTAATTTTAACCATATCCTAAAAATCGGTACCTCATAAGAAAGATTTATCACTCAAACCATTAATGCACTTTAAATGGAAAAAATGTAAAATAAATTTCAATTTAGTGAAACGATCACAACCAAAAATAATTCCTGTTTAGCATCTTTCATATGTCTATAAAAACTTTCTTTCAATGCATCATTTTGATCAGTTTCATCACTTATATGGTCAACATCCTAACTGAAATCTAAATTTATAACATTTGTGGCATCATGGATCAAAGAAATAGTATCATCATATTCAAAATTATTATTTTTACTTTCTTTCCCATCATTATCATGTCCCTCTTCACTAGTAGAGTCATTTTCTTCTTCTCTATGAAAAATATGTTGTTTGTAATCCCTTAATATTTTATATATGATTAAGTGGTTAAAGATCATCTCCCTCTCTTGATAAAAAAAATTATTACAATTATTGTATGGACAATGTATCTTATCCCCATTTCCAACTTTTGAAAATACAAAATCAATAATTTCGATGGCTCCTTTTCTATACTTTGACTTTCGTCTATCATTAATAGTCTTATAATTTATCCAACTTTTATCCATCATATAATGTAAATAAGAAAAAAAGTAGTGTTAATAAACCAATTATAGGTGAACCATGTTACAAAAAGGTAAGTAAATAAATATATAATAAAACTTAAATCACACTCTTCCTGTAATAGAGTATATCGAATTCATAGCATCACACTGATATTCAGAGCATTCAATTGGATGCATGGTATGCATAAAATATTTATCTAAATAAGGGGGCATCACAGAGTAATAGTTGACGAGATGATACTGAATAAGGTAGAGGGATTTTTTGCCTATACATGGAAAGCAAAACATATATTAAGATAATGGATAATAATATAGGACAAAGCCCTGTCTGTAGAGATAATTATAGACAACTTATTTATGGATTTTAATAGTTAATTATGGCCCAAATTTATGAGATAGAGTGTAAATTAATTTTCATGCATTTACTTTAGTTAGTAAGGTTTATCATAAGCTTTTAATTCATTTATTTCTTTACTTATTTATTGTAATGTTCTATATTTAATTACTAAACTTTTAACTCATATTATTGTTCAACACTTTCAAATTAGTAGGCATGATCATTTGGCAAGTTTTGGATCAAAAATGTTTGCTGTTGGACAGTTTGTTTTGAACAAGACATTGTATTATAGGAAGAATAATTTAAAATGTTTAAGCACAATTTGGCCAGTATCATATGATACTTTGCGGCCAAGGGATCATACAGTATTTTAGTTATTCTTATATCATTTATAAGGATAGCTTACGTTTATTATGTGGTTGCCATTGAACTATACGGATGAATGGGTAAACAATTCTGAGGTTAAAATTGAAGCAAAGTAGACCGTATCTTAGGATGAATATCTTTATATGCATGCTTTGGTGTTACTAAGTTTTCTGCAACATTGTAAAGCAGATTTTGGGTTAAATTTTATAATAATAGTTCGAGTCATGCCAGACGTGATATCAGAGCAAGTCAAGGGGGACTTATTAAGTGAATAAATGTGATGGAGCAGATTTTTTTTAACACTTCAAAATTGTCCCGTCAGAATTCGTCCAAAGCTAAGTCCCAAGATGAAATAGTCAAGGGAGATGGTTCAGACTGGACCAACACAATCAAGCTTACAAAATATAGACTTATATATATATATTCACAATGCATACACAGGATCATCCAATGCCATGTGATATATATGGCTCCAATTCTTTTAACATTTCATTTCATTAAACCAAAATTTCTATGGAGATACCATTCTAAAGCCTGTTTATAACAAAAGTTAATGGCGGGAGTAGATCTATTCCAAAATGTATACAAGTGGAAGTATAGTCATTCATTCATTCACAAGATGATTACATCAAAATCCTCAAAAATCTTCAACAAATTTTTCGATTCCAAAATCCCTCCTTACTAAGTTTTACCTATTCCTACTCATTGGTACCAGTTTTACAGTCTCATCTGGAGGAAAATAGTTATAACAGATGAGCCAAAACTCAACAATGTATCAAAAATATGCAATATAAATCATGAATGCAATAACAAAAAGTCATAAAAAATACTAGAGTTCATGAACAATATCGATTTTGAAGTTCTTAATTCGACACCATTTTCTGAAGTTCACGGTTCAATGCAAATTTTCGGAGTACAAAACTCTATATATTTTAATGTCAAATTTTTTTTCAGAAATATAAAGTCCAGCGTCAAAATCAAAAATTCACAATGCAATATCAATTTTTGAAATTCATGTATAGGGTCAAATTCCAAAGTCCATAATGATATGTCTTTTTCATTGGTCCTTCCGTTTTTAATTCCATCGTTCAAATGGACCTAAGCTAGTAGACCCTACCAGCCAAGGGGGAGTATAACCAAGGGTAAATTGTGTTCACTCTACACAATTAAAGGCCATAGTTCCAAAATCAAATCCATTTTCATTTCCATTTAGAATCCAAAGTCCAAAGTTTCATATTTCTATCATCTCTTTACGTCCTGAGGAGCGGCAGACCACATATCACTCCATGGATAGAATTACCCTTGATTACCACCGTAATATTTTAAGGCATGTCGGAGAACCTTATCTGACTGTATCACAGTTCTGGTCCGAAGCACTTATTTAAAGTTAAACAAAATTCATCATATTTCAAGGCCGATTCAAAGTTTACATATTTCCATGCTCTTGTCAGATTCAAAGGCCTTCATATTTTTTTAACAATCCAGTTTCTATATATAGGATTTCCATGCAAGGCAATCCAGTCATGGAATGAACATAAGCATGGGTCAACATATAAAAATCAAAGTCAAGAGTTATATTCAGGCAACCCAGTTCTAATTGTAACTTAAACAATTAAAGCATGTGCTAAAACATGAAATCAGAGTCAGGAATTACATATTTTAAAATATGAAACTTAGTTCAGAATCATAATATTCATGCATGCTTCATAATAAAACTCAGGAAATGGGATTTAGAACATAATTATCAAAGCAATGACATAGAAAACAATATCCAAAG
>JAOVVI020001170.1:13294-25761 GCA_028571085.2 Nepenthes alata | reverse complement strand
CCTCAATTTCTATGTCCAAGTCGTAGGTTTTGGTCAGTTTTGGCAGAAATTTAGTTAAAGCAGATAAAACAAATCAGTACAATAACCAAAAAAATAACAGTATTAGTAACTGGTAATAGATTTAGACGCCAAAGATTATTAAACAATTTGGTAACTATTATAAGACTATCGATAATTTCTGAGGTTGCTAACTAATTGTGTATAAAAAGCAAGCTAAATTATATGTTTCAAAGGAATTGGATTAGGCTTCCTCAAGACTCTCTCTTTTGCCTTTATTGTCTGATCTACCTCTCTCCCATTCTTCTGTTCTCAATCCCATGCTGGTTTTCATATTCTTTCAATTAGTAATTGAAGATTCTTTGTCTTTTATCACAGTATATCTTCTAGAGATAATGGGGCCGGTAAGGGGCCATGGAGTACTGGTGATAAGTAAAGAAATCGAAAGACTAACGAGTCTAAATCTCTTTTAGGGGTAATGAAACAATAATATGGTTGTAGGTGGTGCCTTTTGGATTATTCGATCTAGGCTTGTGGTCGAGTAGAACTTGTTTAAATTGGTATAGGTGGTAAGTAAAGTAATCGGAAGATTAATAAGTCTAAATCTCTTTTTATCATCTTTTTTTTATTTAACTCATCTGACCTAAAAAAAAAAAAATATCAATAAATTACACCAATTATGTAACTGTAAATCATAAAATAATATGTTAAGTACTAAAGATGAGGAGTTTTTACTAGACATCATAGACAAATTTGATGACCTTGATACCAAACGTCAATACTTACTTAAATTAAAAGATCTTATAACAGGAAAAAAATAATAATAATCTTGAACCATTCAGTTTAATAAAGATATTTAAAAACTATCAATTTCTATCGTTATTTCAATAGGTAATAATAAGAGATTTTTTAAAAAAATTAAACAATTAAAAGATGAAGTAAAGAATCTAAAAACTGAATTACAAAGCTTACAATTTAATGAGTTACATCACATTAAAATCATTAATAAGACAAACAGATGACCAATATTTATAATTAATAACTAAAATAAATTTTTAAAAATAATATTATTAAATAATTTTAATAATAAATAATATTTAAAATTAATGGCCTTATTAGATACAGTAGCATAGCAGCATATCAAAATTTACGTTAAATTTTTATTGTTTAATTAGTTAGGAACGTTTGATATATATATTTGCTGTCGACTTTGGTTTAATTTTTTTAAAATTCTTAAATCATATTTAAATATTAAATATAATTTGGATAAAAAAATAAAACTGAAACCAAATTATTATATATTTAATTATTTTGATTTCAATTAAACGGTTTAAACAATTTAAATTTTTTATTCAAGCCGTTCGGGGAAAGGAGGCAGGGAACGGCCAACACTGAAACAGATGGAGGCAGCCGATGATATTCATCGTCTAAGTACTTTCACTCGTCTTCACCCTCAGCATCACTCAGCGGTGAGCTATCGAATCAACATCACAGAAAAAAGCCCTAAATTTCACTCGTGACTTCTACTGTTGCAGCTTCGAGGTTCAATAATTACAGACAGGACTACAATCTCTTCGCTGTTTGAGTTTTGATCATTTTCGTCTGTTATAATCTCCGATCTCGTTATATTTTGGTCGATTTTGGTTTTGAAGATGACTTCTCTGACCTCAACATGGTCCTCGAGCTCTTATCATCTCCAATTTCCCTTCAAATTCCGGAAATCTCCGACGACGCTGTTTGTACGGACTCGGATGATAAGCTTTGATCGCCGATTTCGCTTTCTCTGCGTAGTCGGAAATGGTAGCGGATCAGAACAACCTCGTGTTGGCAATTCATGGACGAGTTCGGATGGTTGCGCCGACGCTTCGTCCGATTGGTCCGGTTCCGAGCTATCCAAGGATTCTCAGCAGCAGCAAGGGCTCGGAGGTGAGAGAAAATTAATTTTTCGTCAATATGATAACGCTATCATACACCCTGTATTGTTTTTTTGTCTAATAGTTTTTTCTTGCCCTGTGTATTCGTGCGTGTGTTTTCTCTAGCATTGCTGTTATAATTGCTCCATTAGGTCGAGTTGACTTGTTACTAATATACTCTAGCTGGCTTCGAAATTCGCTTCAGTAACGGTGGATTAGTTAACGTGTTGAAAACAGGATGGAAAATTGATGCTGCTTTATATATCCATTTCACTTTCAGATAGGATTACTGAGATTCGTGTTTGTGTTGCCTTGTATCTGGGAAATAAAAATGCCTAATTAGTGTCACTTTTAGATTGTGAATTTCGCGATACAATCTGTTAAAGGGGCATCTCGATAGTGGAAGACAAATGAAGGCATTAATAGTGTCTCGAAATGATACAGCTAGTCATATTAAGAAATAACAATGATATCTTAGGAGAATCTAAAAGAGAGAGTCCTTATGCTGACTAAGAGTTGATGCTGACTAAGAGTTGACTAAGTCTTTATGACGGGCTCATTGAAATGATGGGAGAATGTAATTAGCCTTGGAAACAATGTAGGGATTGAAAATATAGAGGCAAAAAAAGATTATTAAAGGAAGTTATAAGTTAGAGTAAGCTTAGAGCATATAAGACATATACATTAAGTTAGGAAAAAGAAGATATAAAGAAAGATGAGACACATTTTTGAGAAGCTGTTTAATGAAAATTGAAGACATGGCCAAAAGCTAGAATTGACAAAGGAGGAAAATACCGAGGATCTTAGATTTGTTTGTAAACTTAGGTTTGAAGAAGCCAAATATACACTTAAAAGAGGTAAAAGAGTAAACTTACGGGACTGGATTTTCCAATTACGATAGGATTTCGTCAATGATCAACTTTGAATCTTTACCTGTCTTCTTTGGTTGTGGAAGAACTTAATAGGCTATTCAAGATGAGATGTGTTGGTGTGTATTATTTGTGGATAATATTATTTTGATAGATGAGACCAGAAAAAGAGCATAATCAACCTAGAGGAATGGATAGAGGTATCAGAATTTAATGAGATCAAGATAAAGCGGAGAAAAACATACTATGCTTTGATTTAGTAATTGTCAATTAGATAACGAGTAAGTCAAAATTAATGGTGAAGAAATTCTAACAATGAATTTTGTTGCCTTTGGGTCTGTGATGGTGAGAGGAGGTTGTTTATTATAATTTATTTGCTTATTTATGTGACAAAACTTGGTCCAATTAAGTTGTGTTTAAGTTTATTTATTTATTATTTGAGATCTATTGTGTCTCAAGATATGCTTATCAAAATAACAAAGGGATGGGTGTCAAAAAACGTTCGGAGTGCGCAAAGTAAGCTGGTGTTCGAGATGAAATCTCAGAAAAAATAGGATGGGTTGTGCATGTGCGCCGTTGGATCTTGCACATGTGCCAATAATAGGACTGGTCACGCATGTGCGCCCTTGGGTCATGCACATGCGCCCTTGGGTCACGCACATGCACAAATTAACAGAATTGTTTGCGTATGTTTGTCGTTGAATTGCGCACATGCGTGCATTGGCGTTCAAGCCAACGTTAGAATGTCAGAGTGCAGAATTCTCAGTTCTGCGTTTTTCGCCCTACTTTTTGGCCTCATTTGTAAATAGTTTCCTTTTCCTCGACCTTATTGCCACTCGCATGAAAAGAGAAGGGAAGAGAAGGAGAGCTAGAGAAGCAAGGAGAAAAAGAGAAAACTTCTCTTGCGAGTTGTGATCCAAAAGATAAGGTTTTCTTATCTCGAAATCATTAAACACCATCAAAAACTTGTTCCATACCTGTGAGCCCTTGGAGTTCTGTCAAGGGCTTGGATCTTGAAGTTCCAGAAGTGTTGGTTGTTTCAAAGGTAGTGAAGTATCGTCTAAGAGAAGGTTAGAAGATGTTCGATTTTGTTTTTTGGAAGCGAATTTGAGAAGTTTTTTAGTAGGGGCCACGTGTTAGGAGTAAGTCAGTTAAAGGTTATTGTGTATGTACCACCTAGTTTGTAACTTAACTTTTTTTTTTAGAGGAGATGTATTTTGATTGACTCAAAAAGCTTGGAGGATTTTACTTAGAAATTTTTGATTCTCGAGATTTTTTTGCCACCATATACTGTGTTATTTATTTCTACACTTTGTTTATTGTGTATAATGGTAATGTTAAATGAGTATGATTTATCTTTTATATCGTAATATTTAAAGGTGAATATTCTTTACATGTATTGAATATTTATATAACTTAGCCTTTCACAATGAAAGAGTCAAAACTACAAGGTATGAATCTCAAAATATTATTTTAATAATGATTAATTTAATTAAATTAATGGATTTTCGAGGTTAATTAAAATTTTATTTCAAAAATTAAATTTCATATTGAAGCAAGCTAGGCCGTGTGGCGCCTGAAGTACTCTTGATCCATATATGAGCATATTTTAGGTAAAATGTCTACGCCTAAGGCACGCTTGAGCAATGCACGTATGTATTTAGATCAGAATGTTGGTACCTGATAGACACTTGATTGGAGCTTGTGTGTGGTACGGATTTTATTTTAACACTTGAACATGTCTGATTGGCACATATGCGTCATTTTTCTATAAATGGACTTATTGGATTATTTTGACTCATTTGCAATAGAATTTTGAGAGGAGATAGAAAGAGGAGAAAAAGAGAGAGAAAGAATGAGGAGGTAAAACTAAGGAGATTTCAAGCAATCTTTTGGTATAATCAATTGAAGGCAAGTGTATTTAAGCCTTTCTTCTTTTACTACTAATCTTTTCTGCAATTTTTGAGCACTTCTTATTTCAAATGATCGTACACGTGTTATTTTCATACTTATTGTTCTAAACTTTGTATGTATGTTATCTTACTTCTATTTTATGAAATTTTATGAATTACATGTCTTAAATTCATACAAATCGTGTTTAAATATTGAATTTCTATATATATGTTCCTACATGTCCAGAATTTCTACATAAGTGCTCTTCATGTTAACAAATTCTACTTATTTATTAATGTATGTTTTCATTATGTAAGAAAATGATGAAATTTCATAAACTATGTTATATTCATAATTTTTTTTCATAAATGGTTTTATTTTACTTATAAATTCCTACCCCATTATTTATGTATGTTATATATTTGAAGAAAAAAAGGAAAAGTCTACTTTAACTTTGAAATAAGAAGTTAGTTTCTCAAGCATGAGAAAAATAAGTGCATCTTTATATTTGTGTAGAGTTTTTACTTTTGACTATATAAAGACAATTATAAAGAATTGACGGAATATATTCATACATGTCTCAATATATATATTATTAGTAAATTGAAGGTTGATTCTAATTTCTATGAATTAGAAAAGTGGCATTTGACTCTGACTATTGGGAATAATATGTAGTCGATTCGCCAACGGGTCATGAATAGTGGCGTATAGCTTTTGGCTAAGTGGAAACAATTATATCCCAAATTTTGATATTTGACATTTGTTGGTGAGATCATTACTGATCATTGGTCCTTTACATGTTAATATGATTTTGGCATGATTTCGGTATTTGCACACTTTTTGGTATATTTGATCATGATTATACAATATTCGTATGTTTATTCAAAAATTGATGTTTTTGGCATTTTGAATTTTGGTCATGGCATTATCTTTAACAATTTTCGTTTAGAATATTGTTCAGAATATATCTAAATATGAAAAAATATATATACCTTATTGAGCGTGAGACTCATATTTGCCTTTGTTTTACCAACCTCCCAAATTAGCGGGCTTAGTAACTTACAAGAGATTTGGGATTGTGAGAAGGCTTTGGGAGATTAGTTGTAGGATGTTTAAATTGTATTGTAATAATTCAAATTAATAGTTGATATCTCGTTTCATTTCGGTTAATGTCTGTATCTGTCCGTCGATCGATGATGTCGGTGTTGATGATGATATTTCAGTTTAAGTTTGATTCTGTAAATTTTAAAAAGTTCTTAGTTTAATACTTTGTTTTTGGATTAAGATATTTTTCCTTACTTATAGTTTAAGGTCAAGTAGTTGCTGATATTTGGAGCCTTTTTTGGTGTGGCTTGTCACAACCTTGGCCCAAGCAGAAAATTAAATAAATAATTAGATAACTCAAATAATTTTTTTTCTGTAATTGAACAAAATAAAAAATAACCTAGTAACACAAATCACGAGGCAGGACCTAAACAAAAACCAAATCCAAAACCATATCATGTCCATAATAATTAACAACAAAAACACGATCTGGTTGAACTACCCTTTTCAGTCCTCAAATAAATCAATTTGACAACTTGCTCATGCCAAAACTATCCAGAAGTAACCATCAGCCAAACATTTAATAAGGATAATGTAAAACCTATACAAATATCAAAATAGGTAAGAGTGCCTCCCAAATACAGATTATATAAAGTCACTAAACACATTTTTAGCATTTTCTCATATTAAATCAATTTACATGTCCAACGCTAAATAAATACAAAAGTTTTTGATCTTTTCAGTCTAAGATCTTGTAAGTAAATCCCAAATCCTCTAATCTGAAAGGTTAGAAAAATAGGACAAAATTATGAGCCTAATACACAGTAAGCTTATATATATATATAAATACAATCACGTGCATAAATTAGATGGTAGGATAGTAAAACTAAATCATTATGTCAAAATCCAATCTATCAATAATCTATTATGTCAAATATCTAATTATAATTTCATATATAAAGTTCGTAATCCACATACAAATATCAAATTATATCAAATAGTACAAAATCGTCCAAAATCCAAGTGCCAAATGATTCCAAAGACTCAAAATTCAGCATCGAATGATTTTGTCAAAACTGCAATCTCAAAGATCAAAAGATTTTAATAACAAATACGATACATGTAAAACTATTAAAAATCAAAACATGCTAAAACTGACAACCAAAGACCAAAAGACTGATATTGAGAAAGGGTTGTACATCTTCCCAGTAATTATAGGCTAAAACACTTTTATTTAGACACAGGCAAGCCATTTACAAATGCACCCTATAGACGGGGGTGAAATGCTATTTTGTTTTGCCACCCATGGGAGTAGGAACGGTTTTTAAGTGTGCCTAATACATTAAGACGTCCGAATATATTGTTCCATTCAATTTCTTGTAATAGTTCTCAACAAAATATCTAACGATGGGCCTTATAACAAATTAAAATTTTTTTTCTCTATGTAGAATAAGTACAAATCAAAACTTTTTGTCTTGTAGGAAAGTACAAACTCATATAAAGACAAAATAGTGTCTAGTTCACATGCAAGATCAAATGTACAAGCTTCATAATATTTCTTTTACAAATATTTCAATATATAAACATAATGGCTCAAAATATTTGCTCATTTTGTATAAATTGAAAAACATTCTCAAAATCACGCAGAACTCCAAATCCCATGTATGTAACATGCAACAATGATCAAAGCAAAGATGTCAACGATGACATGCATGTATAATAAAATAAGATATACAAATAAAATCAAAGGATTTTGATATAGATTAAAGAATAGGTTTAAAAATATTTGCCTTCTACTTTTGATCTAACAGATCTGATATAAAATACTCTGAAATCTTCTTTCTTCTCTACCTTTGTTGTTGTTCTTCTTCTTCTCTCTATTCGCTCTCTTTCGTGCATGAAATGAATGACTCAGGCGCTTGGATGCCTATATATTACAATTGGCTCACAAGCGTTTGGTAGGCACACATCAGGCACCGTTTCATTAAACAAACGTACACAAGCACCACATCAGCCACACATTGAGCATCTATATTTTGCCTCATTCATGCACGAGGGTTAACACAAGCGCTCCTCAAACACCGCTACATTGTCTAAACCGCACATGAACGCTCCCTCATGCGCACATCGGGTACCACCATATAGTCACAAACATGCATAAGCGCCACAAAGGCGTGTATCAGGCGTGAATCTTCTACCTCAGACGCGCACTAGCATGAGACAAGCGCCTTTTAAGCACTAGGCTTGATTTTAAAAATTCAAATTTTTCTCAAATTTTTATCATACCGTTATTTCTAAATTGACTCAAAAATTACATTAATGACATTTTTAATAATGCCAATTTAATAATAAAAACCGGGAATTACAACTCTCCCCGTTATAAAATTTCACTCTTGAAATTTACGTAGCTTAATAATCGAATAGGTAGGGATACGTTTTTCTAATTTTGTCTTCACGCTTTCAAGTTACTTCCTCTAATGAATGGTTCCTCCATATCACTTTGACCAAAGGAATCATTTTGGTGCGCAAAACTTGATATTTTCTTTCCAAAATTTGAATAAGGGTCTCAGCATAAATCAGATTTTCATGGATCTGCAATGGCTTGTACTTTATGATATGCGAAGGATCAAACACATATTTCCACAACATTGAAACTTGAAAGGCATCGTGATAATCTGCCAAATTAGGTTGTAAGGCTAATTTGTAAGCTATATCTCCAACTCTTTGTAAAATTTCAAATGGCCAAATAAATCTCGGCTTTAATTCTTCTTTTATCATGAATTTTGAAATTCCTTTCCTTGAAGATACCTTTCAGAATATATGATCACCCACATCGAAACTCAATCTGGATCTCTAACAATCGGTATAACTCTTTTGACAACTCTGCGCAACTATCAGATGATCCCGACTTAATTTAATCTTATTGACTTGTCCTAGATAATATTAGGGTTCAAAAGTTTTCAATAACTAATTTTTTCCCAATTGATTGGAGACCTACATCTCCGTCCATATAAAGCCTCAATGAGGTCATCTTTGTACTTGACTATAGCTGTTATGATAAGAAAACTCATCTAACGATAAATAATTGTTCCAATTTCCTTTCATTTCTAAAACATACGTTTTTAACATATATTCTAAAATTTGAATTGTTCTCTCCAGCTGTCCATTTGTTTAAGGATGAAACACCGTACTGAATTTCAAATTTGTACCAAATTTTTTGTGCAGTTGTTCTCAAAATTTTAACACAAACCTTAGGTCTTGGTCAGAAACAATTGAAGTAGGAACTCTATGCAACCTCACAATTTCATTGATATATAGACGTACCGAATCGTTTCTAGAAAATGTCATCCACACAGGCAAAAAGTGACCTGATTTGGTCAATCTATCTACAATCACTCAAATTGCATCATAATTCCTCACTGTCCTTAGTAAACCTGAGACGAAGTCTATCGTAATATGTTCCAATTTCCGGCTAGCAACAAGCAAGGGGTGCAAAAATTCTAGAGGCGTCAAATGTTCGGCCTTGACCTGCTAGCACACTATACATTTTGCTATATAAGTCACAATTTTCCGCTTCATATTCCTTCTCCAGAAGAGCTTTTTTATATATTGGTATATTTTATTTACACTGGGATGAATGGTATATGTAGCTATGTGGGCTTCGTTCAAAATATTCTTCAAATTCTCAATATTGGGCACACAAATTCGGTGTCAGAATTGAAGAAATCCATCCGCCCGAATATTAAAATTGGCTTGTGATTCATTGTTCAAATCTCTGGCAATTGCCATTAAATATGGGTCATTCATTTAAGACTTCTTAATCATCCCCATAATTACTGGTTGAACTTAGAAATATAACAAAATCATCCTCGAGTCTTGGGATTTCAAACTTTTATGATCAAAATAGACAGTAAACTTTTTTCCATACATGTAGTGTCTTCAAATTTTCAAGCAAATATTACTGCCGTTAATTCTAAATCATGGGTAGGATAATTCTGCCTATAAGTTTTGAGTTTCCTTGATCTGTAAGCAATGATCTAACTGCGTTGCATTAAAACGCAATCCAAACATTTCTGTAAAACATCACAATAAATTATGAAAGCCTCTCGAACCATCCAGAATCGACAAAATCGCACATAAGTCAATATATCATTTAGTTCTTGAAAACTTCTCTCGTAGTCCTTGTTCCAATGAAAAGCTACTCGCTTTTGAGTTAGATGAATTAACAGCATTGCAATTCTCGAAAAATTCTCAACGAATTGTCTATTATATTTTGCTAACCCAAGAAAACTCCAAACTTCTGCAACAATTGTCATCCATTCCCAATTCTCCTCTACAGTTTTCTTTGGATCTACCAACACTCTTCCATTGGAAATTATATATCCAAAAGGTGACACATCCTTTAACCAATATTCATATTTCTTCAATTTAACAAATAATCGTCTTTTTCTTAGAGTTTGCAAAGTGATCGTCAAATGAATATCATGTTCTTCAAAACTCTTTGAATAAATCAAAATATCATCGTTGAAGACCACAATGAATTAATCTAGATAGGGTTGGAAAACCTAATTTATAAGGTCCATGAATGCTACATGTGCATTTGTTAACCTAAATAGAATAACCAAAAATTCATAATAATCGTACCTCATTCTAAATACTGTCTTAGGCACATCTTCACATTTACTCCGTAGCTGATGATATTCTGAGTATAAATCAATCTTGGAGAAGACTTGTGCTCATTATAATTAATCGAACATATCATCAATCATTTGTAAATGGTATTTATTCTTGATCGTGACCTTATTTAATTCCATATGATTAATGCATAACCTCATCGATCCATCCTTATTCAAAAAGAGTACCGATGCTCTCCAAGGCAATACACTCAGTCGAATGAATCCCTTTTCCAATAATTCCTGCCATTGTTTCAGTAATTTCAACTTAGATGGGGCCATTCTGTAAGGATTCCTCAAAACAAGTGCAGATCTGGACATCACATCAATAGTATACCCGATTTCTCAATTTGGAGGTAAACTAGGTAACCCTTCCAGAAATACATCTTCTAATTCACAAATTCTAAGGATTTTCTTAATGGACACACTATGACTTCTAGAAGCTATAACATAAGTTAAATAGGCTTGGCATCCATCTCATATTAAATGGTTTGCATGCCGAGTCAATATTCCTAAAATTTCCATAAAATTTGAAGGACTCATACACTAGAATACAAAAGAAGACCGTCTTATTAAAATAATTTACACTCGCATAATAACACATCAACTAGTCTATTCCTAAAATAAAATCAAAGATAGGCATATGTAACAAAATCAAATTTGTAGATAGTTCAAACCTATTGACATAAACTAAGCACTGGAGATGCATAATATCCGCCATCAAAGACTTACTCATCGAAGTGGATATGTCTAATGCATACTCCAAAATTTGAGGGGGCAAACATAAGTTATGAGCAAACTTGGAGGCCACAAACGAATGTGTAGATCTAAAATCAATCAATACATGTGCCATAGAATTAAAGATTAACATGTTACCTTCAACCACCAACGATTGGCATGAGCATTTTTTGCCATCATCGTATAAGCTCTCCTCTAAACGTCTGCTTTTTCTCCGGTTGCTTTGGTGGAAACGGACAATCCTATATCATAAAACCAACTTAGCCACACTTGAAACAAGTTTCAATTTGTCGGTACCATTATCTCCTTGGATGATACCACAATGATTGCATACTGGTTTGGAGTGTTGTAGCTTTGTCGGCGAATATTTTACCCCAATCGCTTTGCTATTATTCTATACCTTATACTTTGAGTGGGATTCTCCCAACCTCGAGTTTTGACCATTATTTTCGACCTCATCTCAAAGAACTTCATCCTTTCCTTTTCCTGCTCGATAAGGCTTGGTTGAGCATTTTGTTGTACGCCCTCAATTGTAGCGGTACCCATTGCTTTTGGATTAAGTCTTGGAGCCATTGCAAAAACTTTCTGGCCCTCCTTTGTCACAATGAGTGGAGCAAAATTGGATAACTTCTAAATTTTGTTTCGTATTTTCCCACAGTTCCACTCCCTTGCCTTAGGTGATTGAACTTGTCCTCCTTATGCTTACGGATGCTTGTTGGAAAATACTTTTCCATGAAGGTTTCCATAAAGATGCTCCAAGGAATATTCTAGTTCTCCATATGCAATACTCTTTTTTGGGTCTCTCACTATCTATTATCTTCCACGTCAAGTTTATAGGCCACAAACTCACTTTCTCTTTCTCGAGACAATTAATCACCTCAAATATCTTTTCCACTCTATGGATCCAAATTTTACCTTTTATGGGATTTGATTCTTCTAGGATCTATGGAACTTGCTTGTTCGTAAAACAGTCAAAAGGTGTCATTCCTTGCCCTTGGTTAACTGCTGCTCGCCTCTCTACCAACTCCGCATCTTGGCGTTGCATCATCCAATCCATGATATCGGTCATTCTGGCCATCATCTCCAGGTAATCATTCTCCCAGCTAGATCTTGTTCCTTGACTTCTTAACATTTTCAATATCTATTAGGTAGCAATTTCAAACATTTAGTTTCTTAAAGTCACATAAGACGTTTTTCTTATGACCTTTTTGATACCACCTATGTCATGATTCTGGCCTGAGCATATAATTAAATAAACCGAATACATTTTTTCTATAATTGAACAAAATCCAAATTAACCTGGTAACCCAAATCATTAGGTCAGAGTTGCACAAAAACTA